>JAWPHD010001655.1:0-202500 GCA_037043455.1 Cyrtodaria siliqua
AAGAAAAAACTATTTTTCAAATTAAAAATTGCCTAAAATTGAGAAAAAAATAGAATTATTTTCTGTTTTCCTTTTGTCTCTGGTCCGTGAGCTTTCAGGGGAGATAATAGAGGTGTGAGACCTGAAGACGACACTTCAGCCGCAAAAAGTATTGTCGTCTCTTCTAATCTGTCGTCTTTTCGTTCTGTTGTTCTGTCGTCTTTTTGTTCTGTCGTCTTTTTTCGCTGCATTTGTCGTCTTTTCGTCCTATCACAGACATAATAACAATTTAGTAATAACTATGTTTGTGGTCCTGTCGTCTTTCGTTCTGTCGTTTTTCGCGGCGAAATAACGAAAAGACGAAAAGTGGCAAAACTCAGCCACCATAGGGATGACATATCGAATGTCTGTAGACCGTGCAATAAGGACTGCGCAGGTATTTTGATCACCACATTTTTAGTTATGTACATTTGGTGTCTTCACCATTTTTATCAGTTGGGGATTTATTTATCACTTACATGTAACACAATGGACAATGCCACAAGTTATGATACAATCTTTCATATTTTTGTCGAATAATGGAAAGGGTCAACTATGGTTGTTGATATTTACTTCTCAGGCCAGTGAGAGTTTCAGGCTATTACATGTACGCACATTATCTGATTTAAAGGGACACACGGCAATCTTGCTTTTTTAAAAAAAATCAAAACATTTAGTTTGAAAGATTCTTTCCGTGCCTTTTAAGTGAAAGCTTAACCCGATAGAGGTTCTATCAAGCACTGCATGTAATTACAAAATAACGGATTTCCGTAAAGGGAAATACCTTTAGCCCAAATATAAATTGTTTTAAGTATACGTGCACGTTTCATTCTTATTTGATACATAATGTATGACATCAATATTAATGTCTGAGTCAATTTGACTTCAGAAGAAAACAAGGTGCACTTTTCACTCGATTATGTTTTACGGCGAAATAACACACAACAGGAATGCACATTTTAGGCCCTCATGTTTTAAACATATTTATTTTACATCGATTGCGAAACAAGTTCTTGCAACTTAGATTAATCACTCTCGATGGCTTCCTGTGTAGAACCAGTACTAAGCAATGTGGATTTTATTATCTTGCTCAGGGATAAATAACGTGGCCGCGACGGAGGATCGAACCCATGACCTCTCGATCAGGAGTTCGGCGCTCTACCACTGGACCACGCATTCCACTATCTGCCCTCATCTGCATTTATATCGAGTGAAAAATATGCAGTATAATGCGCATAGAACCTTCATACCTGCAGAATTGCAGAGTTGCTGCAAATTCTGTTGTAAACACTCCATTTTTCGCTAGAGTCACGATCATTCTTTTTTAACACAGTGATGATGATGAAGACGTTAAATGAACACGACAAAAATGACAAAACTAACATGAATTCGTGGGTGGGATGGAGAGAGGGGGCGGGGTTATGTTACCTCTCTATACCTGGACAAGCAATGGCACTTGCCCGGGAACCACACGGGGCAAATTTTAAATGAGTGTTTTCGATATTTCTCAAAATTAGCGGAATGCCGTCAGTAGGCCTATTAGACAAACAACTACAAAATATTTCACATAAGCGAAAACTAAAGAAAACACATTTGCAGACGTTTAGTTCGTTTTGTAGTGTAATAAATGTAAACAACAGATCTCAAGATATCTGCGTGTGACAGTTCTTTTTGTCCGCACGGCGTTTTTTGTCCATAATTTGTTTGCCACTTTTTGTTCGCATTTCTTTTATCAAACTGGTGCTTCTTGTCCGCAATGTGCGTTTTGTCTATACACATTCACGCCCTTGGTTCGCGCGTGCGGACAAAATGCGTCTACATGCGTCAATTTGTGAGGATAGAAAGCGCCGTGCGGACAAAAGGCACTAATATTTAACAGAAAGGGTTTGCTTCTCTTTTTGTACGCAGTTCTTTTTTGGAAATACCAGATTTTGTCCTTTTAGGGCTTTTTGCCGCACACACTGACGTGCGGACAAAATGCATCTCCTTTTGAACATAAAAAGTGCCGTGAAAACATACAGCGTCAATTAAAAATAAATGCGAACAAAAAGTGCCGTTCAGACAAAATGTGCTGTCACATCCGTGTGTCCCTTTAATAATTTATATCTAGCTCACATAAGACACTGCAAGTATTAATTTTATGCCACTGCAAATTAAGCTATATACGACGGCCTATACTTGTACTATCATTTACCAGGTCTTTCTTTAAAATGAATAGACCATTTGTTAATTCTATTAATATCAACAGTTTCCTTTTATCTAAAATCTTAATATTTTAAATACGTTGAAATACTCTGTAATACAATGCATGGGCATGAAAAACGTGCATATAAATTACGACAAAACTGGATTGCAGATGAATAAGGTCGAAACATTGCGTCTCATTTTACGACATCCTGCTCCTTCTCATTTTTTTTTATTTCTCTCTCTTTTCCCACCCACCAATGGTACCGGTGTAACCTCGTAGCAAGCTAGGCTCGACATACACCTTCGAACGTACATTCTGTCAAGAGTGATTTTTCTTGAAGTTAAGTTAGAATTGAATTGAATGTTGTTTAACGGCTCATCAACACAGTATAGGTTATTTAGAGCCGCCCAAGGGAGAGGGGAAGAATACATAGGAATCCGGGAACCTGCCCTACTCTTATTATCGAATAGTTTCCTATGGTTCTTTAACGTGCTCGGTTGATAGACCGATACACGGGACCGCCCGGTTTACGTCCCCATCCGACGGACGAAAGTTAAGTTTGAGATGAGGAGGCTAACATTTGTTCTTGTGCACTCATGGATAAAATACACGTATGTAGGTCTATGGTGCATTCAAAGATTATTAAATCATGCTAGCAAAGTAGCCTAATATGCAACTATTTATGGTGTTCGTGTAGAATTATAGACAAATATTCGTGGTATAGAATAATAAATAACTATTAACCGTGTAGAATAATAAATAATATTAACTGCACTGAATAATAAAGAATATATTAATCGCATAGAATAATACGTAACTATTAAAATTGTTCGGGTAGAATAATAGATAACTAATAATTGTATAGAATGATAAATAACTATCAATCGTATAGAATAATAAATAAATATCAATGGTGTTCGTGTAGAATAATAGATAACTAATAAGTGTATAAAATAATAAAGAACTATTATTCAGATAGAAGAATAGAATAATACATAATAATCGTATAGAAAAATAAATAACTATTAATCGTATAGAATAATAAATAAACAGTAATGGTGTTCGTGTACAATAATAAATAACTATGAATTGTAAAAAATATTAAACAACTATTAATCATATAGAATAATAGAATAATAAATAAATATTAATTGTATGGAATAATAAATAAATATTAATCGCATAGAATACTCTATTTGTTTTGTAGCATGTCCATTTCAGCTCCCTGCCATACGCTAACTTCCAATAACTGATAGTTGTAGTACACCATTTATTATGACAGGTGTTTTTTCAATTAAACGATTCTCACTTTTGCTATTGCAAAGGGAATTTTCAGCGACCATGCTAGAACTATCAATAGAGTACTCGTATAGTAACAGACAGCTATCATAGAAGACAACTATCAACAGAATACTCGTAGCATAATAGACAACTATCAATAGAGCACTCGTAGCGTAATATACAACTATCAATAGAGTACTCGTAGAGTAATAGACAACTATCAATAGAGTACTCGTAGAGCAGTGCTTGACACAGGGGCCAGTCCCGAATTTTTTTGCTTGGGCCAGTAGAAATTTTGACCCAATGGCCCAAATTTAATGTTGGTGGCCCAAATTTTTTTGATAAATTAATAGAAACATCGGACATTTTATAGCTAAGTAACCCAGTTTAACTTAATTAATTAAAGATATTAACTAATCTCTGAAAGTATCGAGTAATTAAAATAATCTGTCGATTAATGCTATTTTAATATTTAAAAATTGTCAACTGAAATTTAAAAAAGGACAGAATGAATGCATGCATATAATAAGAAAATATAAAAATACAGACTCTTGTCACTATTGATTAGACCATTATTTTCATTAAATGTATTTCAATATACCTACTAACATCCATAGAAATAAAATAAATATATTTAAAAATGCAAGGCTAAGCTGAGGCCTATAAAACAAGTTCAACTAACAGGAGTTCCAAAGGAGCTAGAAAGATCGCGCCGCATTGTGAGACAAAACTCAGAAATGCTACATACACCACGAATATCATGCACAGAGTAAGTAATAAAAGCCACTTCATTCTGAAATTGTACCAATATTTTGAGTAAGCGCACCTTTTGTATTTTTTCATGTTGATTGTTCAACCATAAATTATCCCAATTCAGAGACAGCCGATCAAACATCGGTTCACACTTGCCATTGTTCCAGTTTACGCTGACGTGTGTACAACTAATTAGTCTTATCAGTGATCGTAAAGTTCAAAAACACCGACGGCAATCCGCATCTCCTGCTTATTAATTCGTAAGCAAACTTGTGTTTTGTAAAGCCACGTTATTATTATTTTTTTTACCCGGCTCGATAACGCAGTTAACTATGTGGATAATATTGAGCTCGGGGTCAAACCAGTTGATTGACAGCAAGAGGCGGAACAGTGGGCGGAGTCTATCGCACACCGACAATTTGACAGCGGACTTCAATAAACACTGCGATAATTAGTTTATCAGTCCAAATTGATTGTCGCTAATTAGCTAACAACACCCAGCGGGGTAGTGGCTTATAAACAGCGAATGACTTTGTGTATTAGAATTTAAGTCCAGACTCTATTGTGCCCATCGCGTCAGGTATACCCTGACGTGTTCGTTGGCGGACGGACTATAAACCTTAGAATTACACACACGTGTATTAGAATTTGGGATTTTCCTAGATTTTAGACAAAATCGGTCGAAAATTGGCCTGGCGAATTTGATATGTATTTCTTACGAATGGTTAACGCGAGCCTAGATAAGGATTTTGAATAAGGTGCTATTTATTAAAGCAAACTATGCACTCGCCCAAAGAATTTTGTTTGGGCCAGCAGAGATCAAATAATAATTAATTTCACTCGCCTAGGAGAGGTTTTACTCGCCGCCGGCGAGTGGGCGACCGTCTGTGCCAAGCACTGTTAAGAGTAATAGACAACTATCAATAGAGTACTCGTAAAGTAATAGACAGCTATCAATAGAGTACCCGTAGAATAATAAACAACTATCAATAGATTACTCGGAAAGTAATAGACAACTATCAATAGAGTACTCGTGGAGTAATAGACAACTATCAATAGAATACTCGTAGAGTAATAGACAACTATCAATAGAGTACTCGTAAAGTAATAGACAACTATCAATAGAGTATCCGTAGAGTAATAGACAACTATTAATCCTGTCCGTGTAGAATGTCACGCAGTGATTGTTGTGTAATAGCTCATCGAAACATATAGGTTATTTATAGTCGCCCCAAAGAGGAGAGAAGGATTTAGAATCTGGGATTCTGCCCTACTCCTACTTATGAATAAATTCCAATGGTTGTTTAACATGCTCGGAGGATAGACTCCGATACACGGGACAGCCCGGTTTACGTCTTATCCGAAGGATAGGATAAGGGAAAGTGTCTTGTCCGAGAACACACCGACGAAACTCAGTGGCACCGGTTACGGATGGCGGGAGATATACAATACTGGTTTCTACCCAGGAAAACGGGGTGATCTGCTTCTACAACAAGAAAATCGACCGACAGATATGGCGTACCATGTGCTAAAATGACGTAAAACACCAAACAAACAGTAGCGCCGGTAAGACTTGAACCCGAGTCACCGGGTTCCAATTCTACACTGCTATCCATGCACTGGCCCTCGCCAGATATTGAAAGAAATAGAGAGAGGCTGACTCACCGTGCATTTTCCCTTCAAGTTCATTGCGGTCCTTTATCTTCAGAAATGGAGAATAATGTATTATAAGCAAATGTGTTTAAACATGTACGATGCGCAATATGTCTTTACATCAAATTGTCGTATCCTCTACAGCTTGCGATACTATTACCGGATCAGTATCTCAGGTTATGTCAGTGTATTCATTATTAAAGTTTTATTTTTGTTATGAACATATAATACATTCCATATTGCCATTACTGTTAATCCGATTCGATAATATATTTTTCAATTTGTTAATATTGAAAATTATAATTTGAAACTGTTTCTCTCCATAACACATCTCCACATTAAAATATTTTGCACACTGCGTCCTATTTGCACCCATCAAAATTAACTGAAGCTTAACAATTGCTGGTCCATACTCCATAGTAATAAATGTTGATGGACTTTCAAACTGTTTCGGTCCGGTTAAACTATTTGCACACGTCCTTACTTTTGACTATTTTTGCACCCCACATCAAAATGTTTTGTTACTAGATATGCTTACGCCTCATATTATTACATGTTCTAGTCATCATGTTATATAACAGAAGCCCCGGTAGCTCAGTGGCTAAGGCCTTCAGCGTTAGAGCTACAGACCTCCTCTCCGCGGGGGCGCCCTCCCTGGCGGAGGCACTCGTAATTGGAACTGCATCCGTCATTTCAGCTTCCTCTCAGGTCACTGTTCCAATATAACATAATAAGATCGCTTAAAGGGACACACGACAATCTTCTTCTTTTTTTAAACTTACGGCGTCCCGCTAGTTTTTCAGCATAACTTGCATTTTTCTATCATTAATATTAATTATAAGAATAATATTAATTAATTTGCATATTATTATTTTTTGATATTATTGCACCAGTAATAGATTAAAACTTACAAGACGAAATAGTGAATTTGATTTATTTAAATGTAACCAGGGTAAAAGTAAAAATGATACTGGATTATAGAAAATATTATGTCAGTGCCTTTTACTATCAAGTTTATTAGGCGAGGCTTAGAAAGCCTAGCCATTCTTTGTTTTCTTGCCGAGCCTAATAAACTTGATAGTAGAAGGCTCTGACATAATATTCTGTTTATCATGTAGATTATCCACATTTTTTGTATGAATTACTATTATTACCTATTTCTCAGAATGCTACGCTTATCGAGGACGCCGCCATGTTTTTGTTTCTTTTTATGACGTCAGGCAACGTTACGTGCATGGCGTCAGATAACGTTACGTACAATAAACGCCGAGGGATTCCGCATTGATTTGCTCTATTGGTCAGTGCCTAATAAAGCAAAATTTAATAGGTCACCCCTTTATTAGGCAGAAAAGTGCATATCTGCATGATAAATAAATCGAGACACCCACACTTAAGATTGCGCTTGTCCCTTAACGTGACGTAAAAACCCAGTTCATATGTGCACGTATTGTAATGAAATTAGTGGAAGGAAAGATTTGTAAAGTAATACCCTTTTATTGTTTTGCTGTTGTCTGCTTACATGAAAAGGATATAATTGGTATAGGTCTGACTTAGATTTATGTCTATGGCATAATTCGTATACCTAGATGGGGGAAAATGGGGTCATATATATGCTGTCCATTTCTGGGGTCTTCCTCTATCTTTATGTATCTTTAACAACTTTAACATGAAACAAGGAGAGAAATTAATACTCTCCGTGCGAAATGAAATAATAGTTGTTTGTTTGCTTAAAGTAGCTATCCCGCCAGCACCAGCCAAATCTTACAACATATGTACACGGTTTCTAAACATACTGACGAAAAAGTATACATATAACATACATATTTTGAGAATCCAAACTCTAAGACTCAATATAAACCGCTTTAACCGGCCAGGCCACCCCCAAAACTGGAGCGTTGAATTAAGAGTTGCCAACTCATAATTCATTTTAGGCATACTTAATCACGGGTATTTTATAACCCGTGAAACTTGAAAACATAAATAAAAATAAAACTACAAACTGGTTTGAAAGCACAATAAACTACAAGATAGCTATTCTAATTGTTTTAAACATATTTATTTTACATCGAGTGCGAAACAAATTATTGCAACTTAGATTAATCACTCTCGATGGCTTCCTGGGTAGAACCAGTACTAAGCAATGTGGATTAATTATCATGCTCAAGGATAAATAACGTGGCCGCGGCGAGGATCGAACCCACGACGTTTCGATCTGGAGTTCGGCGCTCTACCACTGGACAACGCACTCCATTAGCTATTGTAATTAGTAATAACGAAAAGAGTGTATTAAGGAAGATGGTTCATTTAAATTGCAGCATAACTGATTTAAAAAAACTTGTTAATTTTATCAAAGTAATTCTGTCAGTATTACACATAAGCTTCTGAAATTTTAGAACATTTGGGTTTCTGTAATAACAGGTGAGAGGTTTTCGCCTTTTCTAACACCGAGCATGCTAGTAAAAGTTCCAGAAAGTGTATTATTGACTTTCACGCAATATTTTGCTTTTTCGTACATATTGCAAATAACTTTCCCATCAATGTTATTGTTTAATAATTTTCTCCAGAGAGCTGTCATATTTATACTATCAAACGCCTTCTTGAAATCAATACAGAGTACTCAAATGCCAAATTGTCGGAACCAATCAGATTTAGTCCGCAGTAGTTTCGTATAACATTTTTTTGAAACATCAACATTATATGGTTTAAACAATATTGCCTTATATAAGGCTCGATCCCCGAAACTTCGGTTCAGTAGACACATAGTACACGACGCTCTAACCGAATGCGATTTGGCGAAGTTGGTTTGTTGCGGAATTAAATAGTATATAACAAATTCCACGATCAGCAATCTGATTGGTTCCGATAATTTGGCATGTAAGCTATCTCAATAGATGAGCAAAATAACAGTTTCTTTTTAAATAAATAAATATAAATTAGAATCTTCAAAGAAAATATATGATCAACTGTTCCATACCTCTTACGAAAACCAGCCTGTTCTTCTACTAATAGTCCAGAGTCCTCGAGAAACAAAGCGATTTTTCATTTAACACATTAGTGAAGAGTTTACCAAGGCTACTCAAGATTGTGACGACAAATGCAGCGCGAAAAGACGTCAGAACGAAAAGACGAAAGAACGAAAAGAAGACATTTCGAGCGCGAAAAGACGAAAAAACGCCATAAAGGTCTCACACCTCAATTAATTTTCCCATAGGGTTACTGTACAGCCTTTTCCAACATCTGAGCTTCAAAGCAGGCCAGCAGACATTGTTGTTGGTTTTATATCGTCAGTATAGCCAAGACCAGTAATTTAAAACAACAAAATACATAAGTAAGCCAGGTTGTTTCTTTTCTCGCTCATTTTTATGTGACCCCTATGGAAAATACACAATTCATACACTAGCCAGCTGAATATGTGGTGATTAGGTCAAACACTTCTGAAATTTGAATGAAACCTCATATCAACATGGGATTTTCTGTATCATCTGTCTTTCACACAGCAGATGTATGCTAAAGCAAAGAAAAAACTATTTTTCAAATTAAAAATTGCCTAAAATTGAGAAAAAAATAGAATTATTTTCTGTTTTCCTTTTGTCTCTGGTCCGTGAGCTTTCAGGGGAGATAATAGAGGTGTGAGACCTGAAGACGACACTTCAGCCGCAAAAAGTATTGTCGTCTCTTCTAATCTGTCGTCTTTTCGTTCTGTTGTTCTGTCGTCTTTTTGTTCTGTCGTCTTTTTTCGCTGCATTTGTCGTCTTTTCGTCCTATCACAGACATAATAACAATTTAGTAATAACTATGTTTGTGGTCCTGTCGTCTTTCGTTCTGTCGTTTTTCGCGGCGAAATAACGAAAAGACGAAAAGTGGCAAAACTCAGCCACCATAGGGATGACATATCGAATGTCTGTAGACCGTGCAATAAGGACTGCGCAGGTATTTTGATCACCACATTTTTAGTTATGTACATTTGGTGTCTTCACCATTTTTATCAGTTGGGGATTTATTTATCACTTACATGTAACACAATGGACAATGCCACAAGTTATGATACAATCTTTCATATTTTTGTCGAATAATGGAAAGGGTCAACTATGGTTGTTGATATTTACTTCTCAGGCCAGTGAGAGTTTCAGGCTATTACATGTACGCACATTATCTGATTTAAAGGGACACACGGCAATCTTGCTTTTTTAAAAAAAATCAAAACATTTAGTTTGAAAGATTCTTTCCGTGCCTTTTAAGTGAAAGCTTAACCCGATAGAGGTTCTATCAAGCACTGCATGTAATTACAAAATAACGGATTTCCGTAAAGGGAAATACCTTTAGCCCAAATATAAATTGTTTTAAGTATACGTGCACGTTTCATTCTTATTTGATACATAATGTATGACATCAATATTAATGTCTGAGTCAATTTGACTTCAGAAGAAAACAAGGTGCACTTTTCACTCGATTATGTTTTACGGCGAAATAACACACAACAGGAATGCACATTTTAGGCCCTCATGTTTTAAACATATTTATTTTACATCGATTGCGAAACAAGTTCTTGCAACTTAGATTAATCACTCTCGATGGCTTCCTGTGTAGAACCAGTACTAAGCAATGTGGATTTTATTATCTTGCTCAGGGATAAATAACGTGGCCGCGACGGAGGATCGAACCCATGACCTCTCGATCAGGAATTCGGCGCTCTACCACTGGACCACGCATTCCACTATCTGCCCTCATCTGCATTTATATCGAGTGAAAAATATGCAGTATAATGCGCATAGAACCTTCATACCTGCAGAATTGCAGAGTTGCTGCAAATTCTGTTGTAAACACTCCATTTTTCGCTAGAGTCACGATCATTCTTTTTTAACACAGTGATGATGATGAAGACGTTAAATGAACACGACAAAAATGACAAAACTAACATGAATTCGTGGGTGGGATGGAGAGAGGGGGCGGGGTTATGTTACCTCTCTATACCTGGACAAGCAATGGCACTTGCCCGGGAACCACACGGGGCAAATTTTAAATGAGTGTTTTCGATATTTCTCAAAATTAGCGGAATGCCGTCAGTAGGCCTATTAGACAAACAACTACAAAATATTTCACATAAGCGAAAACTAAAGAAAACACATTTGCAGACGTTTAGTTCGTTTTGTAGTGTAATAAATGTAAACAACAGATCTCAAGATATCTGCGTGTGACAGTTCTTTTTGTCCGCACGGCGTTTTTTGTCCATAATTTGTTTGCCACTTTTTGTTCGCATTTCTTTTATCAAACTGGTGCTTCTTGTCCGCAATGTGCGTTTTGTCTATACACATTCACGCCCTTGGTTCGCGCGTGCGGACAAAATGCGTCTACATGCGTCAATTTGTGAGGATAGAAAGCGCCGTGCGGACAAAAGGCACTAATATTTAACAGAAAGGGTTTGCTTCTCTTTTTGTACGCAGTTCTTTTTTGGAAATACCAGATTTTGTCCTTTTAGGGCTTTTTGCCGCACACACTGACGTGCGGACAAAATGCATCTCCTTTTGAACATAAAAAGTGCCGTGAAAACATACAGCGTCAATTAAAAATAAATGCGAACAAAAAGTGCCGTTCAGACAAAATGTGCTGTCACATCCGTGTGTCCCTTTAATAATTTATATCTAGCTCACATAAGACACTGCAAGTATTAATTTTATGCCACTGCAAATTAAGCTATATACGACGGCCTATACTTGTACTATCATTTACCAGGTCTTTCTTTAAAATGAATAGACCATTTGTTAATTCTATTAATATCAACAGTTTCCTTTTATCTAAAATCTTAATATTTTAAATACGTTGAAATACTCTGTAATACAATGCATGGGCATGAAAAACGTGCATATAAATTACGACAAAACTGGATTGCAGATGAATAAGGTCGAAACATTGCGTCTCATTTTACGACATCCTGCTCCTTCTCATTTTTTTTTATTTCTCTCTCTTTTCCCACCCACCAATGGTACCGGTGTAACCTCGTAGCAAGCTAGGCTCGACATACACCTTCGAACGTACATTCTGTCAAGAGTGATTTTTCTTGAAGTTAAGTTAGAATTGAATTGAATGTTGTTTAACGGCTCATCAACACAGTATAGGTTATTTAGAGCCGCCCAAGGGAGAGGGGAAGAATACATAGGAATCCGGGAACCTGCCCTACTCTTATTATCGAATAGTTTCCTATGGTTCTTTAACGTGCTCGGTTGATAGACCGATACACGGGACCGCCCGGTTTACGTCCCCATCCGACGGACGAAAGTTAAGTTTGAGATGAGGAGGCTAACATTTGTTCTTGTGCACTCATGGATAAAATACACGTATGTAGGTCTATGGTGCATTCAAAGATTATTAAATCATGCTAGCAAAGTAGCCTAATATGCAACTATTTATGGTGTTCGTGTAGAATTATAGACAAATATTCGTGGTATAGAATAATAAATAACTATTAACCGTGTAGAATAATAAATAATATTAACTGCACTGAATAATAAAGAATATATTAATCGCATAGAATAATACGTAACTATTAAAATTGTTCGGGTAGAATAATAGATAACTAATAATTGTATAGAATGATAAATAACTATCAATCGTATAGAATAATAAATAAATATCAATGGTGTTCGTGTAGAATAATAGATAACTAATAAGTGTATAAAATAATAAAGAACTATTATTCAGATAGAAGAATAGAATAATACATAATAATCGTATAGAAAAATAAATAACTATTAATCGTATAGAATAATAAATAAACAGTAATGGTGTTCGTGTACAATAATAAATAACTATGAATTGTAAAAAATATTAAACAACTATTAATCATATAGAATAATAGAATAATAAATAAATATTAATTGTATGGAATAATAAATAAATATTAATCGCATAGAATACTCTATTTGTTTTGTAGCATGTCCATTTCAGCTCCCTGCCATACGCTAACTTCCAATAACTGATAGTTGTAGTACACCATTTATTATGACAGGTGTTTTTTCAATTAAACGATTCTCACTTTTGCTATTGCAAAGGGAATTTTCAGCGACCATGCTAGAACTATCAATAGAGTACTCGTATAGTAACAGACAGCTATCATAGAAGACAACTATCAACAGAATACTCGTAGCATAATAGACAACTATCAATAGAGCACTCGTAGCGTAATATACAACTATCAATAGAGTACTCGTAGAGTAATAGACAACTATCAATAGAGTACTCGTAGAGCAGTGCTTGACACAGGGGCCAGTCCCGAAATTTTTTGCTTGGGCCAGTAGAAATTTTGACCAAATGGCCCAAATTTAATGTTGGTGGCCCAAATTTTTTTGATAAATTAATAGAAACATCGGACATTTTATAGCTAAGTAACCCAGTTTAACTTAATTAATTAAAGATATTAACTAATCTCTGAAAGTATCGAGTAATTAAAATAATCTGTCGATTAATGCTATTTTAATATTTAAAAATTGTCAACTGAAATTTAAAAAAGGACAGAATGAATGCATGCATATAATAAGAAAATATAAAAATACAGACTCTTGTCACTATTGATTAGACCATTATTTTCATTAAATGTATTTCAATATACCTACTAACATCCATAGAAATAAAATAAATATATTTAAAAATGCAAGGCTAAGCTGAGGCCTATAAAACAAGTTCAACTAACAGGAGTTCCAAAGGAGCTAGAAAGATCGCGCCGCATTGTGAGACAAAACTCAGAAATGCTACATACACCACGAATATCATGCACAGAGTAAGTAATAAAAGCCACTTCATTCTGAAATTGTACCAATATTTTGAGTAAGCGCACCTTTTGTATTTTTTCATGTTGATTGTTCAACCATAAATTATCCCAATTCAGAGACAGCCGATCAAACATCGGTTCACACTTGCCATTGTTCCAGTTTACGCTGACGTGTGTACAACTAATTAGTCTTATCAGTGATCGTAAAGTTCAAAAACACCGACGGCAATCCGCATCTCCTGCTTATTAATTCGTAAGCAAACTTGTGTTTTGTAAAGCCACGTTATTATTATTTTTTTTACCCGGCTCGATAACGCAGTTAACTATGTGGATAATATTGAGCTCGGGGTCAAACCAGTTGATTGACAGCAAGAGGCGGAACAGTGGGCGGAGTCTATCGCACACCGACAATTTGACAGCGGACTTCAATAAACACTGCGATAATTAGTTTATCAGTCCAAATTGATTGTCGCTAATTAGCTAACAACACCCAGCGGGGTAGTGGCTTATAAACAGCGAATGACTTTGTGTATTAGAATTTAAGTCCAGACTCTATTGTGCCCATCGCGTCAGGTATACCCTGACGTGTTCGTTGGCGGACGGACTATAAACCTTAGAATTACACACACGTGTATTAGAATTTGGGATTTTCCTAGATTTTAGACAAAATCGGTCGAAAATTGGCCTGGCGAATTTGATATGTATTTCTTACGAATGGTTAACGCGAGCCTAGATAAGGATTTTGAATAAGGTGCTATTTATTAAAGCAAACTATGCACTCGCCCAAAGAATTTTGTTTGGGCCAGCAGAGATCAAATAATAATTAATTTCACTCGCCTAGGAGAGGTTTTACTCGCCGCCGGCGAGTGGGCGACCGTCTGTGCCAAGCACTGTTAAGAGTAATAGACAACTATCAATAGAGTACTCGTAAAGTAATAGACAGCTATCAATAGAGTACCCGTAGAATAATAAACAACTATCAATAGATTACTCGGAAAGTAATAGACAACTATCAATAGAGTACTCGTGGAGTAATAGACAACTATCAATAGAATACTCGTAGAGTAATAGACAACTATCAATAGAGTACTCGTAAAGTAATAGACAACTATCAATAGAGTATCCGTAGAGTAATAGACAACTATTAATCCTGTCCGTGTAGAATGTCACGCAGTGATTGTTGTGTAATAGCTCATCGAAACATATAGGTTA
This sequence comes from Cyrtodaria siliqua, assembly GCA_037043455.1. Taxonomy (NCBI): domain Eukaryota; kingdom Metazoa; phylum Mollusca; class Bivalvia; order Adapedonta; family Hiatellidae; genus Cyrtodaria; species Cyrtodaria siliqua. The sequence continues at coordinate 14,868 of JAWPHD010001655.1, forward strand.
TTTATAGTCGCCCCAAAGAGGAGAGAAGGATTTAGAATCTGGGATTCTGCCCTACTCCTACTTATGAATAAATTCCAATGGTTGTTTAACATGCTCGGAGGATAGACTCCGATACACGGGACAGCCCGGTTTACGTCTTATCCGAAGGATAGGATAAGGGAAAGTGTCTTGTCCGAGAACACACCGACGAAACTCAGTGGCACCGGTTACGGATGGCGGGAGGTATACAATACTGGTTTCTACCCAGGAAAACGGGGTGATCTGCCTCTACAACAAGAAAATCGACCGACAGATATGGCGTACCATGTGCTAAAATGACGTAAAACACCAAACAAACAGTAGCGCCGGTAAGACTTGAACCCGAGTCACCGGGTTCCAATTCTACACTGCTATCCATGCACTGGCCCTCGCCAGATATTGAAAGAAATAGAGAGAGGCTGACTCACCGTGCATTTTCCCTTCAAGTTCATTGCGGTCCTTTATCTTCAGAAATGGAGAATAATGTATTATAAGCAAATGTGTTTAAACATGTACGATGCGCAATATGTCTTTACATCAAATTGTCGTATCCTCTACAGCTTGCGATACTATTACCGGATCAGTATCTCAGGTTATGTCAGTGTATTCATTATTAAAGTTTTATTTTTGTTATGAACATATAATACATTCCATATTGCCATTACTGTTAATCCGATTCGATAATATATTTTTCAATTTGTTAATATTGAAAATTATAATTTGAAACTGTTTCTCTCCATAACACATCTCCACATTAAAATATTTTGCACACTGCGTCCTATTTGCACCCATCAAAATTAACTGAAGCTTAACAATTGCTGGTCCATACTCCATAGTAATAAATGTTGATGGACTTTCAAACTGTTTCGGTCCGGTTAAACTATTTGCACACGTCCTTACTTTTGACTATTTTTGCACCCCACATCAAAATGTTTTGTTACTAGATATGCTTACGCCTCATATTATTACATGTTCTAGTCATCATGTTATATAACAGAAGCCCCGGTAGCTCAGTGGCTAAGGCCTTCAGCGTTAGAGCTACAGACCTCCTCTCCGCGGGGGCGCCCTCCCTGGCGGAGGCACTCGTAATTGGAACTGCATCCGTCATTTCAGCTTCCTCTCAGGTCACTGTTCCAATATAACATAATAAGATCGCTTAAAGGGACACACGACAATCTTCTTTTTTTTTTAAACTTACGGCGTCCCGCTAGTTTTTCAGCATAACTTGCATTTTTCTATCATTAATATTAATTATAAGAATAATATTAATTAATTTGCATATTATTATTTTTTGATATTATTGCACCAGTAATAGATTAAAACTTACAAGACGAAATAGTGAATTTGATTTATTTAAATGTAACCAGGGTAAAAGTAAAAATGATACTGGATTATAGAAAATATTATGTCAGTGCCTTTTACTATCAAGTTTATTAGGCGAGGCTTAGAAAGCCTAGCCATTCTTTGTTTTCTTGCCGAGCCTAATAAACTTGATAGTAGAAGGCTCTGACATAATATTCTGTTTATCATGTAGATTATCCACATTTTTTGTATGAATTACTATTATTACCTATTTCTCAGAATGCTACGCTTATCGAGGACGCCGCCATGTTTTTGTTTCTTTTTATGACGTCAGGCAACGTTACGTGCATGGCGTCAGATAACGTTACGTACAATAAACGCCGAGGGATTCCGCATTGATTTGCTCTATTGGTCAGTGCCTAATAAAGCAAAATTTAATAGGTCACCCCTTTATTAGGCAGAAAAGTGCATATCTGCATGATAAATAAATCGAGACACCCACACTTAAGATTGCGCTTGTCCCTTAACGTGACGTAAAAACCCAGTTCATATGTGCACGTATTGTAATGAAATTAGTGGAAGGAAAGATTTGTAAAGTAATACCCTTTTATTGTTTTGCTGTTGTCTGCTTACATGAAAAGGATATAATTGGTATAGGTCTGACTTAGATTTATGTCTATGGCATAATTCGTATACCTAGATGGGGGAAAATGGGGTCATATATATGCTGTCCATTTCTGGGGTCTTCCTCTATCTTTATGTATCTTTAACAACTTTAACATGAAACAAGGAGAGAAATTAATACTCTCCGTGCGAAATGAAATAATAGTTGTTTGTTTGCTTAAAGTAGCTATCCCGCCAGCACCAGCCAAATCTTACAACATATGTACACGGTTTCTAAACATACTGACGAAAAAGTATACATATAACATACATATTTTGAGAATCCAAACTCTAAGACTCAATATAAACCGCTTTAACCGGCCAGGCCACCCCCAAAACTGGAGCGTTGAATTAAGAGTTGCCAACTCATAATTCATTTCAGGCATACTTAATCACGGCTATTTTATAACCCGTGAAACTTGAAAACATAAATAAAAATAAAACTACAAACTGGTTTGAAAGCACAATAAACTACAAGATAGCTATTCTAATTGTTTTAAACATATTTATTTTACATCGATTGCGAAACAAATTATTGCAACTTAGATTAATCACTCTCGATGGCTTCCTGGGTAGAACCAGTACTAAGCAATGTGGATTAATTATCATGCTCAAGGATAAATAACGTGGCCGCGGCGAGGATCGAACCCACGACGTTTCGATCTGGAGTTCGGCGCTCTACCACTGGACAACGCACTCCATTAGCTATTGTAATTAGTAATAACGAAAAGAGTGTATTAAGGAAGATGGTTCATTTAAATTGCAGCATAACTGATTTAAAAAAACTTGTTAATTTTATCAAAGTAATTCTGTCAGTATTACACATAAGCTTCTGAAATTTTAGAACATTTGGGTTTCTGTAATAACCGGTGAGAGGTTTTCGCCTTTTCTAACACCGAGCATGCTAGTAAAAGTTCCAGAAAGTGTATTATTGACTTTCACGCAATATTTTGCTTTTTCGTTCATATTGCAAATAACTTTCCCATCAATGTTATTGTTTAATAATTTTCTCCAGAGAGCTGTCATATTTATACTATCAAACGCCTTCTTGAAATCAATACAGAGTACTCAAATGCCAAATTGTCGGAACCAATCAGATTTAGTCCGCAGTAGTTTCGTATAACATTTTTTTGAAACATCAACATTATATGGTTTAAACAATATTGCCTTATATAAGGCTCGATCCCCGAAACTTCGGTTCAGTAGACACATAGTACACGACGCTCTAACCGAATGCGATTTGGCGAAGTTGGTTTGTTGCGGAATTAAATAGTATATAACAAATTCCACGATCAGCAATCTGATTGGTTCCGATAATTTGGCATGTAAGCTATCTCAATAGATGAGCAAAATAACAGTTTCTTTTTAAATAAATAAATATAAATTAGAATCTTCAAAGAAAATATATGATCAACTGTTCCATACCTCTTACGAAAACCAGCCTGTTCTTCTACTAATAGTCCAGAGTCCTCGAGAAACAAAGCGATTTTTCATTTAACACATTAGTGAAGAGTTTACCAAGGCTACTCAAGATTGTGACGACAAATGCAGCGCGAAAAGACGTCAGAACGAAAAGACGAAAGAACGAAAAGAAGACATTTCGAGCGCGAAAAGACGAAAAAACGCCATAAAGGTCTCACACCTCAATTAATTTTCCCATAGGGTTACTGTACAGCCTTTTCCAACATCTGAGCTTCAAAGCAGGCCAGCAGACATTGTTGTTGGTTTTATATCGTCAGTATAGCCAAGACCAGTAATTTAAAACAACAAAATACATAAGTAAGCCAGGTTGTTTCTTTTCTCGCTCATTTTTATGTGACCCCTATGGAAAATACACAATTCATACACTAGCCAGCTGAATATGTGGTGATTAGGTCAAACACTTCTGAAATTTGAATGAAACCTCATATCAACATGGGATTTTCTGTATCATCTGTCTTTCACACAGCAGATGTATGCTAAAGCAAAGAAAAAACTATTTTTCAAATTAAAAATTGCCTAAAATTGAGAAAAAAATAGAATTATTTTCTGTTTTCCTTTTGTCTCTGGTCCGTGAGCTTTCAGGGGAGATAATAGAGGTGTGAGACCTGAAGACGACACTTCAGCCGCAAAAAGTATTGTCGTCTCTTCTAATCTGTCGTCTTTTCGTTCTGTTGTTCTGTCGTCTTTTTGTTCTGTCGTCTTTTTTCGCTGCATTTGTCGTCTTTTCGTCCTATCACAGACATAATAACAATTTAGTAATAACTATGTTTGTGGTCCTGTCGTCTTTCGTTCTGTCGTTTTTCGCGGCGAAATAACGAAAAGACGAAAAGTGGCAAAACTCAGCCACCATAGGGATGACATATCGAATGTCTGTAGACCGTGCAATAAGGACTGCGCAGGTATTTTGATCACCACATTTTTAGTTATGTACATTTGGTGTCTTCACCATTTTTATCAGTTGGGGATTTATTTATCACTTACATGTAACACAATGGACAATGCCACAAGTTATGATACAATCTTTCATATTTTTGTCGAATAATGGAAAGGGTCAACTATGGTTGTTGATATTTACTTCTCAGGCCAGTGAGAGTTTCAGGCTATTAAATGTACGCACATTATCTGATTTAAAGGGACACACGGCAATCTTGCTTTTTTAAAAAAAATCAAAACATTTAGTTTGAAAGATTCTTTCCGTGCCTTTTAAGTGAAAGCTTAACCCGATAGAGGTTCTATCAAGCACTGCATGTAATTACAAAATAACGGATTTCCGTAAAGGGAAATACCTTTAGCCCAAATATAAATTGTTTTAAGTATACGTGCACGTTTCATTCTTATTTGATACATAATGTATGACATCAATATTAATGTCTGAGTCAATTTGACTTCAGAAGAAAACAAGGTGCACTTTTCACTCGATTATGTTTTACGGCGAAATAACACACAACAGGAATGCACATTTTAGGCCCTCATGTTTTAAACATATTTATTTTACATCGATTGCGAAACAAGTTCTTGCAACTTAGATTAATCACTCTCGATGGCTTCCTGTGTAGAACCAGTACTAAGCAATGTGGATTTATTATCTTGCTCAGGGATAAATAACGTGGCCGCGACGGAGGATCGAACCCATGACCTCTCGATCAGGAGTTCGGCGCTCTACCACTGGACCACGCATTCCACTATCTGCCCTCATCTGCATTTATATCGAGTGAAAAATATGCAGTATAATGCGCATAGAACCTTCATACCTGCAGAATTGCAGAGTTGCTGCAAATTCTGTTGTAAACACTCCATTTTTCGCTAGAGTCACGATCATTCTTTTTTAACACAGTGATGATGATGAAGACGTTAAATGAACACGACAAAAATGACAAAACTAACATGAATTCGTGGGTGGGATGGAGAGAGGGGGCGGGGTTATGTTACCTCTCTATACCTGGACAAGCAATGGCACTTGCCCGGGAACCACACGGGGCAAATTTTAAATGAGTGTTTTCGATATTTCTCAAAATTAGCGGAATGCCGTCAGTAGGCCTATTAGACAAACAACTACAAAATATTTCACATAAGCGAAAACTAAAGAAAACACATTTGCAGACGTTTAGTTCGTTTTGTAGTGTAATAAATGTAAACAACAGATCTCAAGATATCTGCGTGTGACAGTTCTTTTTGTCCGCACGGCGTTTTTTGTCCATAATTTGTTTGCCACTTTTTGTTCGCATTTCTTTTATCAAACTGGTGCTTCTTGTCCGCAATGTGCGTTTTGTCTATACACATTCACGCCCTTGGTTCGCGCGTGCGGACAAAATGCGTCTACATGCGTCAATTTGTGAGGATAGAAAGCGCCGTGCGGACAAAAGGCACTAATATTTAACAGAAAGGGTTTGCTTCTCTTTTTGTACGCAGTTCTTTTTTGGAAATACCAGATTTTGTCCTTTTAGGGCTTTTTGCCGCACACACTGACGTGCGGACAAAATGCATCTCCTTTTGAACATAAAAAGTGCCGTGAAAACATACAGCGTCAATTAAAAATAAATGCGAACAAAAAGTGCCGTTCAGACAAAATGTGCTGTCACATCCGTGTGTCCCTTTAATAATTTATATCTAGCTCACATAAGACACTGCAAGTATTAATTTTATGCCACTGCAAATTAAGCTATATACGACGGCCTTTACTTGTACTATCATTTACCAGGTCTTTCTTTAAAATGAATAGACCATTTGTTAATTCTATTAATATCAACAGTTTCCTTTTATCTAAAATCTTAATATTTTAAATACGTTGAAATACTCTGTAATACAATGCATGGGCATGAAAAACGTGCATATAAATTACGACAAAACTGGATTGCAGATGAATAAGGTCGAAACATTGCGTCTCATTTTACGACATCCTGCTCCTTCTCATTTTTTTTTATTTCTCTCTCTTTTCCCACCCACCAATGGTACCGGTGTAACCTCGTAGCAAGCTAGGCTCGACATACACCTTCGAACGTACATTCTGTCAAGAGTGATTTTTCTTGAAGTTAAGTTAGAATTGAATTGAATGTTGTTTAACGGCTCATCAACACAGTATAGGTTATTTAGAGCCGCCCAAGGGAGAGGGGAAGAATACATAGGAATCCGGGAACCTGCCCTACTCTTATTATCGAATAGTTTCCTATGGTTCTTTAACGTGCTCGGTTGATAGACCGATACACGGGACCGCCCGGTTTACGTCCCCATCCGACGGACGAAAGTTAAGTTTGAGATGAGGAGGCTAACATTTGTTCTTGTGCACTCATGGATAAAATACACGTATGTAGGTCTATGGTGCATTCAAAGATTATTAAATCATGCTAGCAAAGTAGCCTAATATGCAACTATTTATGGTGTTCGTGTAGAATTATAGACAAATATTCGTGGTATAGAATAATAAATAACTATTAACCGTGTAGAATAATAAATAATATTAACTGCACTGAATAATAAAGAATATATTAATCGCATAGAATAATACGTAACTATTAAAATTGTTCGGGTAGAATAATAGATAACTAATAATTGTATAGAATGATAAATAACTATCAATCGTATAGAATAATAAATAAATATCAATGGTGTTCGTGTAGAATAATAGATAACTAATAAGTGTATAAAATAATAAAGAACTATTATTCAGATAGAAGAATAGAATAATACATAATAATCGTATAGAAAAATAAATAACTATTAATCGTATAGAATAATAAATAAACAGTAATGGTGTTCGTGTACAATAATAAATAACTATGAATTGTAAAAAATATTAAACAACTATTAATCATATAGAATAATAGAATAATAAATAAATATTAATTGTATGGAATAATAAATAAATATTAATCGCATAGAATACTCTATTTGTTTTGTAGCATGTCCATTTCAGCTCCCTGCCATACGCTAACTTCCAATAACTGATAGTTGTAGTACACCATTTATTATGACAGGTGTTTTTTCAATTAAACGATTCTCACTTTTGCTATTGCAAAGGGAATTTTCAGCGACCATGCTAGAACTATCAATAGAGTACTCGTATAGTAACAGACAGCTATCATAGAAGACAACTATCAACAGAATACTCGTAGCATAATAGACAACTATCAATAGAGCACTCGTAGCGTAATATACAACTATCAATAGAGTACTCGTAGAGTAATAGACAACTATCAATAGAGTACTCGTAGAGCAGTGCTTGACACAGGGGCCAGTCCCGAAATTTTTTGCTTGGGCCAGTAGAAATTTTGACCCAATGGCCCAAATTTAATGTTGGTGGCCCAAATTTTTTTGATAAATTAATAGAAACATCGGACATTTTATAGCTAAGTAACCCAGTTTAACTTAATTAATTAAAGATATTAACTAATCTCTGAAAGTATCGAGTAATTAAAATAATCTGTCGATTAATGCTATTTTAATATTTAAAAATTGTCAACTGAAATTTAAAAAAGGACAGAATGAATGCATGCATATAATAAGAAAATATAAAAATACAGACTCTTGTCACTATTGATTAGACCATTATTTTCATTAAATGTATTTCAATATACCTACTAACATCCATAGAAATAAAATAAATATATTTAAAAATGCAAGGCTAAGCTGAGGCCTATAAAACAAGTTCAACTAACAGGAGTTCCAAAGGAGCTAGAAAGATCGCGCCGCATTGTGAGACAAAACTCAGAAATGCTACATACACCACGAATATCATGCACAGAGTAAGTAATAAAAGCCACTTCATTCTGAAATTGTACCAATATTTTGAGTAAGCGCACCTTTTGTATTTTTTCATGTTGATTGTTCAACCATAAATTATCCCAATTCAGAGACAGCCGATCAAACATCGGTTCACACTTGCCATTGTTCCAGTTTACGCTGACGTGTGTACAACTAATTAGTCTTATCAGTGATCGTAAAGTTCAAAAACACCGACGGCAATCCGCATCTCCTGCTTATTAATTCGTAAGCAAACTTGTGTTTTGTAAAGCCACGTTATTATTTTTTTTTTTACCCGGCTCGATAACGCAGTTAACTATGTGGATAATATTGAGCTCGGGGTCAAACCAGTTGATTGACAGCAAGAGGCGGAACAGTGGGCGGAGTCTATCGCACACCGACAATTTGACAGCGGACTTCAATAAACACTGCGATAATTAGTTTATCAGTCCAAATTGATTGTCGCTAATTAGCTAACAACACCCAGCGGGGTAGTGGCTTATAAACAGCGAATGACTTTGTGTATTAGAATTTAAGTCCAGACTCTATTGTGCCCATCGCGTCAGGTATACCCTGACGTGTTCGTTGGCGGACGGACTATAAACCTTAGAATTACACACACGTGTATTAGAATTTGGGATTTTCCTAGATTTTAGACAAAATCGGTCGAAAATTGGCCTGGCGAATTTGATATGTATTTCTTACGAATGGTTAACGCGAGCCTAGATAAGGATTTTGAATAAGGTGCTATTTATTAAAGCAAACTATGCACTCGCCCAAAGAATTTTGTTTGGGCCAGCAGAGATCAAATAATAATTAATTTCACTCGCCTAGGAGAGGTTTTACTCGCCGCCGGCGAGTGGGCGACCGTCTGTGCCAAGCACTGTTAAGAGTAATAGACAACTATCAATAGAGTACTCGTAAAGTAATAGACAGCTATCAATAGAGTACCCGTAGAATAATAAACAACTATCAATAGATTACTCGGAAAGTAATAGACAACTATCAATAGAGTACTCGTGGAGTAATAGACAACTATCAATAGAATACTCGTAGAGTAATAGACAACTATCAATAGAGTACTCGTAAAGTAATAGACAACTATCAATAGAGTATCCGTAGAGTAATAGACAACTATTAATCCTGTCCGTGTAGAATGTCACGCAGTGATTGTTGTGTAATAGCTCATCGAAACATATAGGTTATTTATAGTCGCCCCAAAGAGGAGAGAAGGATTTAGAATCTGGGATTCTGCCCTACTCCTACTTATGAATAAATTCCAATGGTTGTTTAACATGCTCGGAGGATAGACTCCGATACACGGGACAGCCCGGTTTACGTCTTATCCGAAGGATAGGATAAGGGAAAGTGTCTTGTCCGAGAACACACCGACGAAACTCAGTGGCACCGGTTACGGATGGCGGGAGGTATACAATACTGGTTTCTACCCAGGAAAACGGGGTGATCTGCCTCTACAACAAGAAAATCGACCGACAGATATGGCGTACCATGTGCTAAAATGACGTAAAACACCAAACAAACAGTAGCGCCGGTAAGACTTGAACCCGAGTCACCGGGTTCCAATTCTACACTGCTATCCATGCACTGGCCCTCGCCAGATATTGAAAGAAATAGAGAGAGGCTGACTCACCGTGCATTTTCCCTTCAAGTTCATTGCGGTCCTTTATCTTCAGAAATGGAGAATAATGTATTATAAGCAAATGTGTTTAAACATGTACGATGCGCAATATGTCTTTACATCAAATTGTCGTATCCTCTACAGCTTGCGATACTATTACCGGATCAGTATCTCAGGTTATGTCAGTGTATTCATTATTAAAGTTTTATTTTTGTTATGAACATATAATACATTCCATATTGCCATTACTGTTAATCCGATTCGATAATATATTTTTCAATTTGTTAATATTGAAAATTATAATTTGAAACTGTTTCTCTCCATAACACATCTCCACATTAAAATATTTTGCACACTGCGTCCTATTTGCACCCATCAAAATTAACTGAAGCTTAACAATTGCTGGTCCATACTCCATAGTAATAAATGTTGATGGACTTTCAAACTGTTTCGGTCCGGTTAAACTATTTGCACACGTCCTTACTTTTGACTATTTTTGCACCCCACATCAAAATGTTTTGTTACTAGATATGCTTACGCCTCATATTATTACATGTTCTAGTCATCATGTTATATAACAGAAGCCCCGGTAGCTCAGTGGCTAAGGCCTTCAGCGTTAGAGCTACAGACCTCCTCTCCGCGGGGGCGCCCTCCCTGGCGGAGGCACTCGTAATTGGAACTGCATCCGTCATTTCAGCTTCCTCTCAGGTCACTGTTCCAATATAACATAATAAGATCGCTTAAAGGGACACACGACAATCTTCTTTTTTTTTTAAACTTACGGCGTCCCGCTAGTTTTTCAGCATAACTTGCATTTTTCTATCATTAATATTAATTATAAGAATAATATTAATTAATTTGCATATTATTATTTTTTGATATTATTGCACCAGTAATAGATTAAAACTTACAAGACGAAATAGTGAATTTGATTTATTTAAATGTAACCAGGGTAAAAGTAAAAATGATACTGGATTATAGAAAATATTATGTCAGTGCCTTTTACTATCTAGTTTATTAGGCGAGGCTTAGAAAGCCTAGCCATTCTTTGTTTTCTTGCCGAGCCTAATAAACTTGATAGTAGAAGGCTCTGACATAATATTCTGTTTATCATGTAGATTATCCACATTTTTTGTATGAATTACTATTATTACCTATTTCTCAGAATGCTACGCTTATCGAGGACGCCGCCATGTTTTTGTTTCTTTTTATGACGTCAGGCAACGTTACGTGCATGGCGTCAGATAACGTTACGTACAATAAACGCCGAGGGATTCCGCATTGATTTGCTCTATTGGTCAGTGCCTAATAAAGCAAAATTTAATAGGTCACCCCTTTATTAGGCAGAAAAGTGCATATCTGCATGATAAATAAATCGAGACACCCACACTTAAGATTGCGCTTGTCCCTTAACGTGACGTAAAAACCCAGTTCATATGTGCACGTATTGTAATGAAATTAGTGGAAGGAAAGATTTGTAAAGTAATACCCTTTTATTGTTTTGCTGTTGTCTGCTTACATGAAAAGGATATAATTGGTATAGGTCTGACTTAGATTTATGTCTATGGCATAATTCGTATACCTAGATGGGGGAAAATGGGGTCATATATATGCTGTCCATTTCTGGGGTCTTCCTCTATCTTTATGTATCTTTAACAACTTTAACATGAAACAAGGAGAGAAATTAATACTCTCCGTGCGAAATGAAATAATAGTTGTTTGTTTGCTTAAAGTAGCTATCCCGCCAGCACCAGCCAAATCTTACAACATATGTACACGGTTTCTAAACATACTGACGAAAAAGTATACATATAACATACATATTTTGAGAATCCAAACTCTAAGACTCAATATAAACCGCTTTAACCGGCCAGGCCACCCCCAAAACTGGAGCGTTGAATTAAGAGTTGCCAACTCATAATTCATTTTAGGCATACTTAATCACGGGTATTTTATAACCCGTGAAAAATCCTATACATTATTTCCTGCATAGAGTTTTGATAAGCTGTTTTGTAGTGTAATTTTGCCGTTATTTGGCGGGTTAGTTTCTTTAAATTATAAAAATACAGTATATTGTCATTTGTGTTTACACAAGAAATTAATGTTTTGACATGAAGTAACCAGAGCGGGTATATTAGTTTAACCGTATGTATCTACATTCATTGCTGCGTATGTATAAAAGAATCTTTAAATCATACACGTGTTTGTGAATAATACGGACTGTGTGACACAAACGGCACCCGACTGAACGCTTTCCACAGCGAAGAAATCAAAAGATAACCGGGGTGGTTTTATTCAATACTGGAGGGTTGATTTACGAGTAACTAGGGTATTAACAGACAACAGACAAAATGAAAATAAATCATTTTTATGAACATTATTTGAATATTTTATATAAAAAAAGGGCTATGATGCGTATATACTAAAGTGCGTTTATCTTCACATGGCTTAATAATCCAAACAGGTCGTAATACTTCAGCAATAAAACATAAAACACATGTTTATAGACTACACAATTACATGAAAGTATGAAGACAGTGAGAACATGAACACTTATCCATATTAAGCAAATAAATAAACATACAATTACATTATATCAGATTTACTGAGAAGCACATTAATTCAAAATCGATGTAATGAAAAATAAGAATTTAACATCAGGAAATTTCCTTTATGTACTATTCCTTAATTTGAGAGCATAGCATATAAATTTCGCTAAATTTACAACTGTACATTTTGACTTTGATGTCATAAGAGCATCAGACTTGTTCAAATGTGACCGTCGGCAATACTAAGGTTTAAGACATATATGTCTTAATCTTAATTCTATAATGCAAGCAAGCGGATTAATAGAAATGATTTGTTTGTTTGTTTTTTGTTTGTTTTTTGTTTGTTTGTTTGTTAGTTTGTTTGTTTGGTGTTTTACGTCATCTTCAACACATGTAAGGTTATATATGACGGTCGATTTTTTGTGGTGGAGGCAGACCATCCACTTTTCCTGTACTGTACACCTCCCGCCATCCGTAAGAATCGACACTTACAAGTCGAGCGGATTCGAACCCGCAGCGGTGAGAGGCGAGAAGGTTTACAACGCAACGTTAACCACTCGGCCACGAAGACGCTCATAATAGAAATGAAAGAATGTGTCAAGTATGTCAATTATTCTAAATGCATTTTCATACAAATGACAAAAGTTTATATTCCCTTTTATGAGTTCACACTATTAAACAGAGCCGTATTGACCAATTTATTCTCATAACGAACAAACATACAATATGTTATCCAACTCTTGACAATGCATGAGTTAGTACATTGTCTTTTCCTTTTATGTGTTTTAAATTTAACTTGTAATCACAAAAAATAGACTCCATCGCAATAATCTGTGAATTTATGAATGAAGGCGAGCGGATTGTGATCTGTAAACGCTGCTACTGAATTTTACACTCCTACATTACAAGATTGACATTCTTTTTATCTATTGTTGAATAATTCTCTTCTTTGAAAATAAACATATTGGGTGATCAACATCATCTCCTTCTCTAGCTTGCAGTAAGACGGAGCATACACCTACATCAGAAGCATCCACTACACCTACATCAGAAGCATCCACTACACCTACATCGGAAGCATCCACTACACCTACATCGGAAGCGCCCACTACACCTACATCAGACCTACATCAGACGCATCCACTACACCTACATCAGACGCACCCACTACACCTACATCAGAAGCATCCACTACACCTACACCAGAAGCACCCACTACACCTACACCAGAAGCACCCACTACACCTACATCAGAAGCATCCACTACACCTACACCAGAAGCATCCACAACACCTACATCAGACGCATCCACTACACCTACATCAGAAGCACCCACTACACCTACATCAGAAGCATCCACTACACCTACATCAGACGCATCCACTACACCTACATCAGAAGCATCCACTACACCTATATCAAAAGCATCCACTTCACCTACATCAAAAGCATCCACTACACCTACATCAAAAACATCCACTACACCTACATCAGACGCATCCACTACACCTATATCAGAAGAATCCACTACACCTACATCAGAAGCATCCACTACACGTAAACCAGACCTACATCAGTAGTATCCACTACGCCTACATCAGAAGCACCCACTACAATTTTGAATGTTTTACCCAAATCTGTTTCTTTACCAGCTTGCAGTACGACCGAACATACACCTACATCACAAACATCCACTTCTATTGTGAATGGTTTACTACAGTCTGGTGTCTGGTGTCATCAGAACAGGATAAGTGTCAAGTATGGGTTTTATCTTCTCAAGAGATTGCTAGCACTGGTCAGACCAAATGAAACATTTGGGATTTTTCTTCAACGGATCAGCAATAAATTTAGACATTTTCTATTGTAACCAGCCATTCCAAGGAATCACATCAGTTCATGTTTGTTTCAGATCTAGGACACTGTACAGCAGCTTTCCCTTTGGCCATTCATAATGCCTTATCTGACCTTGACCTACAACATGACCCAACTACTCAACAATAGCTTGACATAAATCACTTTATGACAAACTGATTGTCAATTTTGCCTCAGATTTCTCTCAGAAAATGTATATAGTGAGTTCAAGTGGTTTTCAACAAATTTCATTATCATTACGTGGTCCGAATATTAACTTTCATACCCATCCAACCCCTTCTCCAAGAAGGGAAAACGGGGTTGGCTGGGGTATGAAATAAAACACTAAGTTCAGATTAAACACTGCATATTGTACAATTAAAACATTTAATAGGTAATTTTAAACAGATTATTACATCTTTCCAGTAAAAGATTTTTAAACGTGTTTTATTGTCGAAATATTCGTTATAAAGTCCTGCTAATATAAGGCGGGACCACGCAATGATAAATAACTACGTCATGTATGTCGGCCAAGTCCGCTATTAATCCACCGATCATTCTAAGAAAAGTAGCCGGAGCATTTTTCATGCCAAATGGCATTACTTTGTACTGAAATAATATATATTGTGTCACAAATGTCAACACTTCTTTTGCTATATCTGACAAGTGAACTTTTCAATAATCTTTGAGCAAATAAAATGTACTCACATATCTAGCATTTACAATGTTATCAATTGTGGGTATTGGATAAGAGTCTGTTGTTGTTACAAAGAGAACTTTCCGAAAGTCAGTACACATTCTGAAGTTTACTTGTTGGCTCTATGGTTTATAGTATGCTCCCTAGTCAGTGGACGTATTTACCATTTACGTTTCAAATACGTTAGAATATTACATAGTAATTTATAACCGATGCAAAGGAGAGTATGTTTATACTGTACCTCAATTCTCAAATATTCAGCTTTTGTTAGATTCATTAAGAAGTCATGTTGTTTTATTGGTACTGAACCCTTACTTCGCAAATCATCATATGTCTGTACAGCCTACATGTGCCAACATGGAAACTTGTTCAACAGCACACTGATCTTTCCTCTCAACCTATTATTTTAACATACTTATGTGACAATTGCTTTTGATTTATCCGCCCTGGAATTTTGACTTTGTATTAATTTGTAAAATGTGTAGTTTAGGTCACTGACCTTTGATTCAGTTTAAGCAAAGTATTTTGCTTGTAAAGGATGACTTTGAGATGGCAACAGTACAAAAAAAGTATCACCTGGTTCAAACTTTCTTGTTGTAATCTATTTTTTTGTCAAGCCTGGCTTTCGTTTTTCATTGACTTTTCTGTAAATTGTCTTCGGGATTTTTGAAAGCTTTTGATAATCTTTCATTGAATCCGGAGACAATACTGTAGATCCAGTATTATTCGCGAGGGTTTTATTTTCGCTTATATTCGCGAATCCACTGTCTCGCGAATTTAATAACGCGCGGATAATAAACTTAAAAGCGTATCCGAAAGCTCAACCGTCCGAAATTAAGTAGATTGAAATTATCACATGATCGGTCAATCTCCACGCAGAGTTATCGTTCTTTGCACTCACATATATCTCTGCTAACTACTAAATCACAAGATTTTGATAAAACCTGTTACATTGGAATATGTTTGCCTGAAACTTATTTATTTCTTGTGTAAATATAATGTTCAGAATATCTGCAAATTAGATGTTGCAATATTTGAAATTATGCATTAAAACAATTTAGTTTTAACCGGGACTATTTTACTACAAAAATAATACGTAAAAAGGTCTCCTCAATCGAAACGCATACGTAAACATTTGAAAACGAAGCTCGATAGCAGAAAATTAACTCATAGAAATAAAAATTGAAATTATTTAATATACTATTCGGTCTATATTTTATCTTTGCAGATCACAGAAAAGGATTTTTTTTATAAACATCGTCATAACTTTTGAATAATCACGTGACCTAACCGTTCGCCCTACTTCCTTTAACGTTGACAGAGTCAAATGAAGAACGAGTGTACTCTGGGTAGCGATTGCTGATCGGTAGGTATATACACATGTACAAGCAAGAAAAGTTTGATCCTAAGGAGTGGTTAACCATACTTACTTATAAGTTTACATTGATTTGATTTAAAGCAGACATTTTGCATTATGTCTATACTTGTAAAATATTTTTTTTACATTTTAGAATTATAAATTTTAATACATAATATGTTGAATCGAGACAATTGATTAAGTCCAAAGTGCGGCGTCTACACTTCAAAACTACGAATGTTGCTTTCTGTTTACGGTACTGGTAATTTCATCTGTTAAACATCAGTCAATGAATAGGCGTTACAAATCGGTTTATTCGCACTTTGCCAACTTTCTTAATTTCACACCAAAAATAAGTCTCCCTTTATTAACGCTGTATGGGGAGCTTTTAGAGTACATACGTTTAATATGAAACATTCTTTAAAATGTCATTTTGACATTATGTTTCGCTCCATTTCGTCAATTAACATATTAGATTCGAAAAGATCTTCATCATAAATTGTATGATATAATCTATACCACATCTAATATACTTCTAACATTTTTTAAGAAGCAAATTAATGCATTTGGTCCATTAAATATCATCATTTTATGTGTTGGAAATTTCCATTACATACCATTTACAGTTTTATTAACTCTTAAAAGTGGATATTACGATTGTTATTCAGACACAATATCTTTTTTCGATGAAAGTGTATGCTCGTGAAATAAAACAACTTGACGGTATCTTAAATTTTGTTTTCATAACCCTTTCCTACTGTACCGGTTAAGCAGTTAAAGTGCTTGTTCAAGGTATTGCTTATTGTATACGACTGTGATGTATATATTAAAACGTATACGTATGACGAAATGTATATCTTATATGGGTACATCAGGGCCCGTATTCATAAAGCAACTTATGTAGAAATATTACTTAAGTCAAAATTTGGGATTTTTACATATTTTTAATATCCTTATAAACCTCTCAGGAACACAACACACCATCTATTTTCAGATATATATTTAGCTCTGGGTTTAGTTTATCCATAACCTTATTAACAATATTAAGAAAATGTTTTAAATTGATAGAAAAATATGTTTAAAGGGGTTGATGCACTATTTTCAAACACTATTTATTTAATAGGGCCCTAAAAAACCTGAAAAAAGCTGAAAGAATTATCAAAATGCCATGAAAAACAAAGGAGATATGACATTTTTATAATTTGCAAAGAACATAAATGGAGGTGGCCATCTTTGAACGATGACGTCATCGCGCCATTTTACCATATAATGCATATTAACAAAATACATTTTAAAGCAAAGAAAATCACTGCAAATTGATTAAAAATAAATATACAGATGTAAAATGTATAAATTGTATGGTAATTTTTCATTAATAGCGGACTTGGCCGACATACATGACGTAGTTATTTATCATTACGTGGTCCCGCCTTATATTAGCAGGACTTTATAACGAATATTTCGACAATAAAACACGTTTAAAATGGCGCAATGACGTCATCGTTCAAAGATGGCTGCCTCCATTTATGTTCTTTGCAAATTTTCAATATTGATATATCCTTTGTTTTTCATGGCATTTTGACAATTCTTTCATTTTTTTTCAAGTTTTTCAGAGCCCTATTAAATAAAGTGTTTGAAAATGGTACATCAACCCCTTTAAAAAGTTGATAAAATTTGACTTAATTTAAGATATTGCTAAGAAGCTTTATGAATACGGACCCTGGGTTCGTCAACATTTTAGAATTTTCTAAATGTAGTATTGAATTACATTTATATAAAAGAAACAACTGAATGAGCCCCAAAAGAAGTTACATGAGCGGACTTTAGTTGCTTTATTGATGTACAAATGGATGGCATATTTGAATAACAATACTCTGAATTCCAATCACACAAAATGTAGTGTTTGATACTATTTTGTATAGAACTGAAATGAGATTAGATAATATATTATTTCATTTCCCGTCATTTTTTTTTAAATTAATGTGCAGGCCCGGGCCTACAGGACCTACACGTAGCTACGTGCCTCTCTATGGAGTTTATATTCTCAGAATATGTAAATTATATATATATCGTGGTTAGTCTGTTTAGAAACGGTGTGCATATGTTGTAAACTTCGGCTGGTATTGGCGAGATAGCTACTTTAACAGTTAATGTTTCGGGCTGGATTCTTCCTTTGGTTCCTGTCAACTATTTTGTTTGTTTGTTTGTATGATGTTTTACGTCATTTTCAACACATGTAAGGTTATATATGACGGTCGATTTTTTTTGTGGTGGAGGCAGACACCCACTTTTCCCGGGTAGAACCAGTACTGTACACCTCCCGCCATCCGTAAGAATCGACACTTCCTCACTTACAAGTCGAGCTCCCAGTGAGATTTGAACCAGCAGCGGTGAGAAGCGAAGGTTTACAACGCAACGTCGTTAACCATTCGGCCACGGAGACGCTTCAATTCTTTTGAAAAGGTTTGTAAAAGGATGTGACTTGACTAAGTTTTACCTTTTGTATAGGTGAACACATATATTTTCAAGACTAAATAAAATAACAATAATAATCTGCCAGTTTTGCATGATAATAAGCACCAGATAATGTTCATAAACTTACGTTAATTTTCCAAACTTCAATACAATGGTAATAAAAAGCTAATTAATAATGTTCATATAGCTATGTTATTTTTCCAAACTTGAATAAAGTGGGAATATAAAGCTACTTTTGATTTTACTTTCTTTTCGAAGGCAGCCTATTTTTTCCAACGTACAATGTACACAGTTTGAACAATTAGAGCCAATTAGAGCCAATTAATTCCATTGTTAACTATAACAAAAGACTCTCATTTTGCCAACCCTGTTTCCCTTACATTTTTTACCTATGTTTAAAAGGTTGGCAAAGTGAGAACACTTCTACAAAACAAGTTCAATACACATGATACAATCAATAAAATCTACAATTATTTTCACGCGGAAATAATAGTGATCTACAATAACTAAATTCTTCTTTTTCAGAAAAACACTTCTTTTCCAGTTACTTCAGAGGACCACTCACAGAATGCCCCAAAACAAGCTCAAAAGAGCTAAACCCAAAAGACTCATGGACAGCCCCTGGACTAGCAAACAACAATAAATGCAAGTCTTTTTCAATTTCTAAACAGAAAGTATTATCTTGGTTTTCAATGTTTGATGATAACCTCAGATGAAATGCACCAGACTAAAATTGCGTAATACCGAGTTCATGCATCACTTGTTACACACGATTATAACGTATAAGTAAATACTGATTTTATGATTTTGTTCTCAGAAGAGGACGAAAATACTCTTCTAGGGCCCGACTAAATGGCTCATCAACATGCAGGAATGGGTTTAAACGGAGCAGGGTCATTTTCTGATTGGTATACTCGACTTGATAAAGACTTCAAAATTGCCATTTGTCCTAAAGCAGTGAAGTAATAAGAGGTGAATGGTGACCACTAATGGAGATATAGCGCAGCTGACTGAAATCTCGTATGGCTTCGAGAATTGGAAGGAATCTCGATTTAGCGGTAAAATTTTCTGAACATCCGCCATTTTGTTTCTATCGGTGAAGTGCTCCGCTCCGTGAAATTGTAAAATATTCGACTGTTTTGGATTAACAAGTCATCATACTTCGCATAAAATGTTTTTTGTTATATTACTTATTGTTGATATTGACATGTTGGGTATTTTTACGTTATTTTACAGTGAATTGATTGATATAAAATGAATTTCACATACTAATGGTCGGCCGTGTTGGCTGAAGTTTTGTTAAACAGAGATGTGGAGATGGCGCAAATCCGCTATACATTTTTTTGTTTAAGTTAATTCCTCAAAAATAAACAGCTCGCTGTCGAGAACTATGATTGAAGAATGTAGTGTATACTTTTTATTATACAAAACCCTTAATTTTATCTAATAATTTGTCTTGAAGACTGCATAGATCTCGACCAACATGGCCGAGTCTAGCCAACGTCGATAAAATGCCATCCTGTTGGACTTCGCTATAATTTTTTTTATTTAGTTAATTCCTCGAAAATAAACAGCTCGCTGTCTAAAAATATGATTGAAGAATGTAGTGGTGCACTTTTTATTATGCAACAACCTTAATTTTGTCTAATAATGTGTCTTAAGTTTAAGACTGTATAGATATCGCCCAAAATGGCCATACATCCCGATTCTAGCCAACGCCGATGAAATGCCATCTTGTTGGATTTCGTTATACATTTTTTAATTTTAGTTAATTCCTCGAATAAAAACAACTCGCTGTCGAGAAATATGATTGATGAATGTAGTAGTACACTTTTTGTTTATGTAAACGCTTTAATTATGTTTTAAAGACACTTAGTCAATCGATCACTGTTGGTTCTCTTTTGCGTAATTAAATATCCTTTCCAACGAAAATTTTATAGTTTATTTGCGTCTCATTGTTTACAATCAAATATGCATACATATATACATTATTTCATACATAAAACATGAATTGTAAACACCATTCTAAAAGAATTATAGGAGACGAATGTCAACGTTTATTGTCTGTATCAATTTAGCGCTTTCGAATGCATTTCACCATAAGCGTCCTGGAGATGGTAATTTTTACTATAAGGTCTCATAGCTCATATGACCTACATAGATATATAACCATGCAAACAAAAACAACAATTAACTGGGCAGGTTGGTTATTGCGATCAAAAGATATAAAGATTTCCTCAATCATAACAGCCAATTAGCATACAAACAGCCAATTAGCAACGGGGTACAGTATGTACCCCGTGGCTAATTGGTTGTCCCAAGCAGGATATTTGGTTAGATCAAAGAGGCCATAAATCACAAACACTGGCCACCCGTGGTGTGATGAAATCAGATATATACACAATAATTGTGTAACAGATATATACACAATGATTGTGTAATTTTTTTATTTTTTATTTATATTGTGCATTTATCAGTGAAACTAAACGCATTCGAAAGTTGATGATTATGTTCATTCGGATTTGTCAAAAAAAAAAGTATATAAAAAACAACGCGTATGTCTGTTAAATGTTTCATTTTTATTTAAAAAATATTTTAGTTAAACAATTATATTACGCCGTTTTAATACGACAATATTAGGAAAATATAACCAATACTAAACTGATGTATCTACACTGCTAAAACCCAACTCAACTTACGCGTTTTAATTATATTTCTCATGTATTTTTTTTTTATATACAACATTATCTTATTCGGTCTTGCGAGTTACTTTGTCATATGTTACAAGATATTTAAAAGTTCCGACTACACGGATGTTAGTATTTTATAAAAATAAATAAGAAATAAAAAAAAGAATTAAACTTAATAATAATTTCTTCCTTTCAGTAAATGATAATCTTCACCTGAAAATGGCTTACTTTCTGTATAGATGGTATAGAAGTTAAACTTCAAAATAGCAACAAAGGTGTAACAATTTCATCTTTATTACAATTAGATTAACGCTAATCTGATTACCAGTACAACAAACCCATTCCGCTATATCCAAAACATTGGACACTTATCTTTCTCGTTTTAGCTATACGAGATTATGCGAGATTCGATTATGTACCCATTCACTCTCTTATTACTTCACTGCCTAAAGGGACCGTATACCACCTTCAATTTGCAGCCTATGAGATGACACTGGTAAGTTTGAATATGTTTATCTGGTCTAGATATTGTTAATAATGAAAATGTATATATAATTGTCATTTAGCCTTTGCTTTAATATTGAAAAAAATATATTACATTTACCAACACTTTGTTGTAAAGATGCATCATAAAGTTAACATGAATAAATAATATATAAACTCCAACAAATAATTTGTAACATCACTATCACCGTACTTTGTACTGACACTAACATCATGTTTATCAAAACTTGCATTTTATCGAATGGTAATGTCGCAACATTAATTATTTACTTGTTTGACATATTTCAATTGTAATCATCATTATAGGCTTTCGTATTATTGCCACAGTCATGAAATATCATAAAAATCAGGAGAATTTGCAATTCAACAAGTGGCGTGCTTCCTAAATAAACAAGTCTACGGTCTTGCCAGTGGCGTTTAAGATTATCATTTAATCGTGTCTTCAATAAACACATACAGAATTGACAGGTGTCGTGTCAATCATTGTCAGTTTGAAACATCAATATACGATATGATCCGGTAGAGAGGCATATACAGTAAACTGCCATATAGTTACATCAAATGACAGTTAAAAGTACTTACCGAACTATCCGGTATCAATTCCATCACTGACTTTTCATTTTTCAGATCGCTAATCAAACACAAATTCACAATTCTATCATTCTTAATATAGTCCGAGAAGTACTTTAAGCCTGGTACACACGGTAAGATTATCTCATAGGACAAATCTTATCAGACAAATCTGATACAATCTATCTTATGAGATTGCCTGTACACACGATGAGATTAATTGTATGGGATTTTCTGGTGACCTTCAGATAAGTGCATACTGGATCTTTCCAGAATGTAAACGAATGAAAGCGCCTTGTCATACATCTTTCTTGTGGTAGTCTTTGTGCGCGACTGTCCACAAAACTTCCTCTTCCTCATAATATCCCAGCAATTTATCAATTTTATCATTCGTCCAGTTTCCTGCCATGTTGCTATGTATGAACTAAAATACCCGCGTGTACAAATCTACAATGCATGAAGCCCCTATTTTGCGAAATTTATGTCAAATCTGGAACGCAGTACACTTTGGCCACAGTGTCACCATGTGTGGTTGGATGGCGGTGCTTTTGATCTTGTCTTATGGAAATAAATGTTCTATTTCTGGAAGACATCTTTCAGGTCATAAAATGTGTCTTAAGCCCCTGTACACACGATGCAATTTGTCTCACAAGACATATCTTATAAGATAAATCTTACCGTGTGTACCGAGCTTTACTTGACTGTGTCCGATAATAAGAGATATTGTTGCTTTTATTTATTTACAAGTATGGTTTAGAAATCACAATCGTCCATGTCTAGAGCACATTGACTGTTATTATTGATAATGATTATTAAATTAAACGTTCTTCGTAGAACTCACACGACATTTTTCTGTAATAAATCACACACAAAATCAAATCAAATCAACATGTATAAGTGATTAACACAATTAACACTATTTCTACACAAACACGATGCTTGTTTTAATTTATATAGAATGGAAGCGTGCGTTTATTTATCCTCGCTGTGCGAACAGACCTAGGTTTCAAGTCTCATCCGAAGGACTGGTAAGGTAGGAAATACTTTTGAAATATTTCGATAATTAACCCAAATTCGGTCCTGGCTGGGATTGAACGCGCGATCCCTGAGTTACTAAGCCGCAGTGCTAACCATTACACCACGGCGCTACCTTATTAAAAAAGGTATCTTAGCGATCATTTAATATTTAAAGATACTACAATACAATGAGCAATGACAGGGCACCAATGAAATGTTGTAGAAATGAGTGAAAATAATTATAAGACTGTTTGATATCAAAAATATTGAAATAAATATAAGATCAAACGTTATTTCATGAAAGTGTGATCAACATCTTACATCTGGTTCGAATATTAATTACTGAATCCACGGATGTTTGTTAGTATGATTGTAAATGCAAACAACATTCTTTTGAAGACAGTAGTTGAACATTATCTCCTAATTAACCTTAAAACAGGGATTAAAGTTCTTTTTCATCTCTGATTACATTCAAACAATCATTGTCACTAAATCATAGCGCGAAAAACTTTACTTTTGTAAATTATTTTGCTTTAAACATCAATTGAACCTAATAACAACTGGCAGTTGACGATTTATTTTCATGCAAATCTATTTTCAAATGACCATTACCATACACCACATACTTATTTTGTTTAACTTTAATATTTGCTAACCAAAATATTTGTATTATTTGTCCCATCTATTTACATGGTCCGCAAAATACCAGTCCGCGTTTTATACCATACTGGTCCGCAGTCCGCTAGTCTGCGTGTGTTAGTCCGCGTTTTATACCTACCCGTAGATAAACGGCATATCTCACTCGTAATACAGTTTTATCGTCTGGGACCCACATCTACAAAAAGACATTGACAAACTGGAAAAACTTCAATGACAGGCCGCTAGATTTATAACCCGAGATTACACCAACGAGACCAAGAGATGGTGTTTTACGTCATTTTCAACACATGTATGGTTATATATGACGGTTGATTTTTTGTAGTGGAGGCAGACCAACCACTGTTCCTGGGTAGAACGGGTACTATACACCTGCCGCCATTCGTAAGAATCGACACTTCCTCACATACAAGTCGAGCTCCCAGTGGGATTCGAACCCGCAGCGGTGAGAGGCGAAGGTTTACAACGCAACGTCGATAACCATTCGGCCATAGAGACGCTCCCAGCTCCCCCTCTTTAGAGTTGTCTATGCATACTCCGGGGATATAGATCTATGTACGTATAGGAGCTCTAACACGACTGGAGGAGCTCAATGCGTGGGTTGTGAACTGGATCTACGCATATAACTCCCAACCATCCGATGGAAGAGTGTTGGACCCATGATCGAAAAGTCGTGGGTTCGATCCCCGCCATTGCCATATGTGTAATATTGCCATATGTGTCACTGAGCAAGACACTTTACCTGCATTTGCTTAGGGCTGGTTCTACCCAGGAAGACATCGAGAGTGATTCGTTACAATCGATGTTAAATAAATACGCTTAAACTACCCACCCGATTGATGAGGCTAGGGGAAGTGTCTTGCATAAGACCACACCGAAGCAACTGAATGGCGCCAGTGAGGCTCGAACCAGTGATCACTGGCTTCAGAGTCTAACGTGCTATCCACTGGGCCACCATGGCCCCTCACATAATTAGAAACAGCATACAGCTTAAAACGCATTCTGAATATAATATAAACATAATTCCCAATTGCATTTTATAAAACAAGAGGTCCATGACCTTGAAACGCTCTCCTGAAGATCTGAATAGCTAGATCTTGGAACGGTATCATAACCTTTTATATGTTTGTCGTTATCTGAAGGAGCAGTGTTTATTAATTATTGAACAATACAAGCTTTTTTGTGGCCATGTTTGGAGGAGGCATGTTTGAAGTTCAAGTGACCCTTAAAGGGACACATGGCAATCTTGAGTTTTATTCAAACATTAAAATGTGCTCCTCAATTTAGTTATCCTGCGTCATTTTGACTTTAAAACTGCTTGCATATGATTAAATAAAAAATTGAGATTTCAATTTTCTTCATCATTTCACAAATTTTTTAAATATATTATTGATGCACTATTATAAAAAGTTAGTAATATGTAAAAATAATTTGCTTTGAACTATTCTAACAATTACTACTAATGATTGAACAAATGCAAGTGAAGAGAAAAACTAACGGGACGCCGTGAGTTTTTAAAAAATCAAGATTGCCGTGTGTCCCTTTAATTAAAGTTGTCAGAGTAAATACATTTTATTTTCATTATCTCTCAAATGAAAATCATTTTTGTAACAAGAGTAACATTCCTGTAAAGTTTCATGAAAATCCTTCAAGTAGTTCCAGGAGTAGTCGCTAAAAGTGTTTCCCATATTACTCCGTGTAAACAAAGATGGCTGCTGGTGGCCATGTTTGATGTCAAATATATTTTTTTGTTTAAAACTAACTTTATGCTATGCCAGCCATTTTGGTAAAGTACCAAATCAATAACACATGGTAATCACACATTAAAATCTATTTTTAACTGTGATGGCCATCTTGAATTCCCGGCCGACCTGAATTCATGCTAGGCTCAACTTGACATCAATAGCAATATTCCTGTAAAGTTTGATGAAAATCCGTAGAGTAATTTCAGAGGAGTAGTCGCCACAAATTGTTTCTATATAACTCTATGTAAACAAAGATGGCCACTGGCGGCCATGTTTGACATCGAATCAAAATGACTTTTGTTTAAGACCAACTGCATGATATGCCACTCATTTTATTAAGGTTCCAAATCAATACCACTTACGGTTTGAGAAGTATTGTCGCCACAAACTTGTTGTTTTAAAATCTATTTTTAGCCGTGGGGGCCATCTTGTATTTCCGGCCGACCTAAATTTACGATCAACTAGATATCAAGAGAAACATTCCTAAGAAGTTTCATGAAAACTCGTCAAGTAATTTCAGAGGAGTAGTCGCCAGAAGTGTTTCCTATATAACTCTGTGTAAACAATTGAATATTGTTAAACGGCTCATCAACACAATACAGGTTATTTAGAGCCGCCCCAGAGAGAGGGGAAGGATACATAGGAATCCAGGAACCTGCCCTACCCTTATTATCGAATAGATTCCTATGGTTCTTTAACGTGCTCGGAGGATAGACCGATACACGGGACCGCCCGGTTTACGTCCCCATCCGACGGACGAGGCTAAGGAAAAGTGTCTTGCCCAAGAACACACCGACAGAACTCAGTGGCACCACGGAGGATTGAACCCGGGGCCTCCGGTTACTCTTGCCCAAGAACACACCGACAGAACTCAGTGGCATCACGGAGGATTGAACCCGGGGCCTCCGGTTACAAATCCGCCGCGCTACCGACTGCGCCACGCCAGCCCCTGAAACAAAGATGGCCGCTGGCAGCCATGTTCGACATCGAATCAAAAAGAATTTTGGTTAGGGGAGACTCCTTAGTTTCGAATGAATGTCCATGGGGAATTTCTTATAAAACAGAAATCTAAGAGATTAAAAGCCATGTACAGGCTAGACAATAAAAAAGAAATCCACAAATGTGGTGTTTTTGACTTAGTATGACATAATAGTTAATTTTGGTGTAAATGAAGTTTTTGTACTGTGACCGGTATAGAGTCTGTAAACAGAAACTAGTAACTGGTGGCTATGTTGTAAATGGTAGCTTTACTTGATCAATACCTGCATCTCTCCATTCGACATAAGATTACGGAAAAAAAAGCCGGATAAGGTATGTAGAAATAGCATTTTTATGACAATTTGGAGTGTTTGTCATTCAATTATGGATGTGTTATATCTCAAATAAGGGACAGGTATATGCTGCCGTGTCTCTATAAATGTCATGTTTTCCTTTTTTTGAGTGCTTAGTGGGTGGGGTAAATGAATTGTATTTGTAGGCAGAGAAACTGACTTTGTTGCTTTCTAGCATGTATTTGCTATATTTTGAGAGGAAATTATATGGTCTTTCAGGAATAGGGCATGTTTGTTAGTTCTGAAAAATAGAATTCAAGTTATTTAACCTAATTAGTGTACATGTCTGAAAATAGTCTGAATTTCAAAGAAAACTGTAGATTCCGACCTTAAGGAAAATATGCATAGTACCGATTATACACAATTTCAGGTTTAGAACACAGGTTGTAGTGCGTTTTGATATTTTCAACACAAAATTGCTCAGAAATCATCAAAATATTGCGACATTTTCCATTTTGAGATATCGACACATATTGCCAAGGGAAGTAACACTTGCGGGTAAAAATAGACCATCTCAGTTTTTTTGTTATTTTTCCAATGACCGAATGTGAATTTGCACACATTTTTCAATTTTATTTTTGTAGAAACTATAATTGGAGCCTGTAAATTGTATTTAACTGTTCATTTAAGAATGCATTAATGTAGGAGAATAGGTTTCCATATAAGATACCTTGAACTATCAGACAGACCCAACAATAAATTGCACTCTGCTATGACCAACTCTGATCAGACATGCAAAATCAGACTTACTGGAATAACAGTATTAGACGCGCATCAGACTTACAATATTCAGACTCTTGAATATCAGCCCTACAATATCTGATGCATATTAGACTCATATCAGCCAAAAAATTCAGACCCATATCAGACCTACAATATCAAGACACAAAAACTATTATTGTGTACATATAGGTCTGCATCTCACTGGTATGTTCTAGGTCAGACTCTGATACTTTAAGTCTTATAACTATGAGTGATAGCGTAAGTTTGATGTAATTGTAGGTCTGACATGAGTCTGAAAGTGTAGGTCTGTCTGTCTGTCTGTCTGACATGCATTAAATAGTGAAAGTCTGAATTGACATGATTGAGTTTGATATTTTGGATAGATCTGGAATGAGTCTGTCCGACATTCAATGTGCATATATTGCCCATACAATATCAGACTGATATCAGACCTACAATATAAGACCCATGTCAGACCCATGTCAGACCTACACTACTAGATACACTCATAGCAGACCCATGTCAGACACTCATATCAGACCTTTTATATCAGACTCATGTCAGACCTTAAATACTGGGTGTGCCTCCAGCATACAAAATATCGTTGGTTGGTCTGATCTGAGTCGTAACTATTTAAAGTTGTGATATGATAGTGTAAGTAAGTTCTTAGTTAAGGCTGGTATAATAAGTCTGGTAGTGTAGGTTTGAGCCATGTCTGGTATGCTACCTACTTTTCAGTTCATACTGCACTAAAACTATCTGGATGTTTTTGTGCATACCATTTCATTTTTTACTTTATTTTTAATTCGCAGTCTGCATAACCATAGCTGCAGTGACCGTTATGTCTATTATTTTCTCTACAATTTTAACTGAAATGGAAATATTCAATTTCGAGTTTAAATTAAAAAACTTCGTAATCACAGATTCATGTCATATTTGGGGTGGCAGCAAAAACAAAGATGGCTATGGTGTTATCCGCGTTACTTTTCGTGGTCGTCGAAAATGGGTAACTTTTCATAGGCTGATGTTCTACATATCATCATAATGTGAACAGTTACCCAGCCATCTGCATGTGTCACATAGGTGTCACCAAAAACTTTGCATTAATGTTAAGCATTTAAGTTTGGAAACTTGTTTAGTAAATAATCAGCGGTCAGTTTGTAGAAATGAAGGCATTTGTAATGGTCACCGTGGCTATAGGCCGTGCCTTCTATGAGAATGGGTAATTATTATGTTGATATGTTAAAACAAAGGCATGTTTAAATTTTAAATATTTGGATTTATTCCATAGTTATGTTCATGATTGTTAGATGTTACAGTTTCATAAAAGTTAGTGTTTAAAAGTTTCCTGTTACTTCGTCGTTTGCGGGATATATAACGGTTGTGCTTGTATTGGACTGTTTCCGACAGCTGTGTGCGATACTTACTCAACCGATCGCGTTGAGCAATGTGCATTGTGAAAGGGTCTGCCATCGCATATTTCAATCCAGCCTTTTTAGCTAACAATTGGGCAGACTTGCCTGTTCCATGTTTTTTGGTGCATACGTAAACACTCGACTGTTTAAATGTTCACACTTGTTTGTTGTGTAGAGTTTGGAAATGCGACCCAACATTTCTCCTGAAAATACTGTAAAAAGTACCCGTTTGATGTTTTTATGGTCTTCCTTTGAAATATTTCTGTGTTTGCCATATGGCAAAAAGTTGGTGGAATAGCTGGCAAGATGGGCATGACACACTGTTGAAT
The DNA here is from genome assembly GCA_037043455.1 of Cyrtodaria siliqua. Taxonomy (NCBI): domain Eukaryota; kingdom Metazoa; phylum Mollusca; class Bivalvia; order Adapedonta; family Hiatellidae; genus Cyrtodaria; species Cyrtodaria siliqua. Next base: position 44,619 of record JAWPHD010001655.1, read on the forward strand.
ATATTCTGCACTGGGCATGAATGTTGCTAAAGCAGGGCAGTATATTGTTTATTGCTGCCCTGCCCTTTTCGACAAACTGCTTCTCGGATACACTATTTTTTTTTATATGCGTCAGTTCAAGCCTTACGCGCGCCCGAACGCATGATGCAAGTTTTTGGGAAAATATGACCTTGTCGACTTTGTCATGTCTGGTATAGATTGCCTCAATGTTTGACAAAAAATCTGCACTATGTCACATGCTATACTGGCGTTGCTAGGCAAGGGTGAAGTTGTTGCTATGCATCATGGCGTTGTTGCTATGTAGGCTAAGGGAGACTACTCTAGATAAGTTCTGAAGCAGGTTCTTTATATTTTGAGTTCAGGAATAAATGATTTTTCTGTACCCTGAATACTATGTAGGTAAAGTACTCAAAAGTACATTTACAACACATATACCAACTTAATTTTGATTCTAAGAAGAGGAAAAAAAGAACAAAAAATACTGATAAATATGTAACTTTTCAGGAATTATAGTGCCAAGTTTAAGAAGCTCTGAAATGCCTAAATTCCATCGCATTGGCACAGCTGACGTATCAAAATGCTCGAAATAACTGGAATAAGTGATTTAAAAGTAACAAATAAAAATTTGAAAAAATATTTTTGCCCTTAAGGGGAGACACCTTAGTTTCGAATGAATGTCCATGGGGAATTTCTTATAAAACAGAAATCTAAGAGATTAAAAGCCATGTACAGGCTAGACAATAAAAAAGAAATCCACAAATGTGGTGTTTTTGACATAATAGTTAATTTTGGTGTAAATGAAGTTTTTGTACTGTGACCGGTATAGAGTCTGTAAACAGAAACTAGTAACTGGTGGCTATGTTGTAAATGGTAGCTTTACTTGATCAATACCTGCATCTCTCCATTCGACATAAGATTACGGAAAAAAAAGCCGGATAAGGTATGTAGAAATAGCATTTTTATGACAATTTGGAGTGTTTGTCATTCAATTATAGATGTGTTATATCTCAAATAAGGGACAGGTATATGCTGCCGTGTCTCTATAAATGTCATGTTTTCCTTTTTTTGAGTGCTAAGTGGGTGGGGTAAATGAATTGTATTTGTAGGCAGAGAAACTGACTTTGTTGCTTTCTAGCATGTATTTGCTATATTTTGAGAGGAAATTATATGGTCTTTCAGGAATAGGGCATGTTTGTTAGTTCTGAAAAATAGAATTCAAGTTATTTAACCTAATTAGTGACAGTGTACATGTCTGAAAATAGTCTGAATTTCAAAGAAAACTGTAGATTCCGACCTTAGAACCAACTGCATGTCATGCCATTCAAAATGACTGGCATGACATGCAGTTGGTTCAAAATCAATATAACTTATGGTTTTTGAGTAGTCGCCACAAAACTGTATTTTAAAATCTATTTTTAGCAGTGGTTGCCATCTTGAATTCCGGCCGACCTGATTTTTTGCTAGGATCAAGACATCAAGAGCAATATTCCTGTGCGTTTCATGAACATATGTCAAGTAGTTTCAGTGGAGTAGTAGCTACAAGTTTTTACCATATAACTCTATGTAAACAAAGATGGCCGCTGGCAGCCATATTTAAGTCGAATCAAATAATTTTCGACAAGGACCAAAAGCATGTCATGCTGATCATTTTAGAAAAAGTCCCATATCAATATCACTTATCGTTTTCAAGAAGTAGTCGCTACAAACTTGTTTTTTTGAAATTTTTTTTAGCTTTTGCAGCCATCTTGGATTTCACATCAATGCGAAATTGCTAGGATCAACTAGACCTTATTTGCAACATTCCTGTAAATCTGTCCAGTAGTTTCAGATGAGTAGTCTGTACAAAAGAAAGTTTACGGACAGATTGGCGACGCACCACGGTATACGCTCTGCTGATCTGTGATCAGTAGAAAACACAAGAGGCCCAAGACACAAGAGGCCAAAGAGGGCCTGTGAACGCTCTACTGGCTTAAACGACTCTTATATCAAGGGTTGTCATCACAAAATTCCCATCAGTACTACTTTTAAAACATTGCAAGTAATTAAACCAATTTTTATGCTTAGTCTACATACGTGGATAGTAAAGGCGACAAAGAAGGAACTATGTTTATAAAGTTTATTGGCATAACTGACTTAGTACCCCAGACTAAGATGACTAGATTGTAATGACTAGCTAATTTAATGACTAGTTATTAGTATTATATACATAGTCTGGTGAGGGCTGAGCCAGCATGCGTCATTCTTTCTTGGGAGGAAAGGCTGATAATTGAAGCCTTATGCCCAAAGAAAACATTTGTGAAATGTTTTGATCCCAAGAAAGAGGGAAATGACACCTTAAGTAATGTCCTTGATGAGCAATACATATAACATGATGAAAAATTAAATGACATATTTGAAAGTACAACATTATGATACAGATGACGTGTAAGTTGTATCTTTAATTATATAGACTGCAGGTTGCGACTATGAATGAATGAATGGTGTTTTACGGCACGTCGACACATAAATAGGTCATATTGTGCGCAAAAATTGATGAAAAATGAAGTATTAATTAAAAATTAATGAAAATATATAAAGACTAACTATTAAAAAATAAGGGATGATAAGGTGTAATATAAACTATGTATGTAAATCAACGAATGCCCGTCAACGGGTATGAGAACACATGGTTAACCTACGATAGCAGGTTTGTAGTCTGGGCTCTTCATTGGACCAAAAAATGTTTAGCCGTTTTGGCTAAACCACCTCAATTTTCTTTAGCCAATGGGATTTTTGTTTAGCCATTTTTGGCTAAGCTTTTTTAGCCATTTTAGCAGGTTTGAATACAGTTTCCGATTACATATTTGTATAATTTTCTTATCATTAAATATACAGTCAAAGCTCTAACCTTAAACAGTTACGTTTTTCATAACCTGTGACTGTTATTAAAAAAAACAAAAAAACTGGGATAGTAACCAGAAGCAGTTACTACCACAAAATCATTCAAGTTTAGATGCATTCTATCTTCTGTACAGGAATTTTCCCTGTATATATGTAATTTTCTCCAGGTAGAATGATTATTCAACTTTACAACCATGAAATAAAATTCTATGAGCATCGATGAAAATCCAATGCGCAAAGCCTCTCAAGTTGACTACTGTTATGCAATAAAATTCATTAAAAATCATTTTGTACGACCAACATGACAATTAGTGAACAACAGCTAATTGGATCTTGATGAAGATGTATTTATCCTAAATAATAAGTATTCAGACATAAATAAACACTGCACATTTGGCAACTATTTCGATTTATTAGCAAATGATCTTGGTAACTGATTTAGGTTACAAATGGTTATTAGGGAAAAGTATCTGCTACTCTAAACCAAAGGGAGATAATAATTTGGCATTTTAATAACTTCCAGCAGTTATAAAACTTGTAACTGTTTAAGGTTAGAGCTCTGACTGATATATGTATAAATATTAGACCAAGTTGAATGATATTAATTCTATGACAGTTTCTAACAGTCAGATGGTTACATGAACATGGTTAAAACTTGATTTTAATATGTTACCTCTATTATCACCAATGCCTCTATTATTTGTCACAGTTGGGGACATGTTCCAATGATGAATGTTGTAAGAAAACATAATTTTAAGCATACATGCAGGTTCATTTGTATGACCTTTTTATATGTTGGTGCGTCGTGAAACCCTTCAATCAATCAATCAATCAATCAATCAATCAATCAATCAATCAATCAACCAAGCATGTACTTATGATGGAAAAAAACTGATGACACAGTTATCGTTCTGTTTTGTGTGGCCACGCATACAACTCGAAAGAAATGGTTTTGTTTCAATGCGCGAAAACAGATGACAATGTATTGTTTACATACGTACCATGGGCTTCTTTCAGTTCTGAATAACGGAGTTACAAAGTCATTATTTTAGTTAAAAGGGTGTAAATCTTTGTATGGGAAATGTTTAATTATTACCATTTTCATAATACGTCTTCGTTTCGTTTACGCGCTGTTTTGCGTTGTACGGCGATTGCTAAATGTTAAGCACCACAGAGATCTAACGACTACAGGTAGTTTTTCAAAACACGCCCTTTTCATGAAACCTCGCCTCCCGCTCTCTATCTTTGGAGATTAGATTCTGTTGATAGAAAATGGCGGGTTCAGACTTTGTTGAACCAACGCCGACGTTGTTTTTCACAACGGATGAAGAATGTGAAGTGTTTGTAGATACATTTGAGATCAATAGCAGTTCTAAATTCGTGGCTTTCAATAGCCGCAATTTATTGATGAGAGGTAAGAAAAAAGTAGACTATTGGTCAGCCATATTTGAAAGAAAGTGGGTGGGGAATGGTATATATTTGTTTGCATTAAATAGACACTTTTCTTCTTCTAAAAGGTCAATAAAATGAAATAGGTTAAACCTATATGGCGAGCACAGTTCATGTTTGATTGTGCGGTATGTATGCACATACTGGTGCATGTCTAGCTGCAAGAATCGTAGCTCTTATGGTGTGTACCTATACCATGGTAGGTGCATACCACTATAAGAGCCATGATTCACACGTCAAGTGCAAGTCTACCTGTACGTGTCTTATGAATCGTGACATCCCACCCCCAACAAATTTCAATTCGTGTGTGTGTGTTTCTACATCTACATTGACCCTAATGTTTCTGTCGATGGTAGAAAAACAAAAATAGTGAAATGCTATGACAGAGAAAAGCATAGATCGATTGAAGCAAAGACAGGTAAAGTTTCCAAACCGTGTTTTCATCACCTTTAAATTTGAATTAAATGTTGTTTAACGGCTCATCAACACAGTATAGGTTATTTAGAGCTGCCCCAGAGAGAGGGGTAGGATACATAGGAACCCGGGAACCGTGCCCTACTCTTATTATCGAATAGATTCCTATGGTTCTTTAACATGCTCGGAGGATAGACCGATACATAGGACCACCCTGTTTACGTCCCCATCCGACGCTAAAGGGAAAGTACAATGAGGGCATGAATTGCATGTGGTATTGGTACCAAGGCACAGGCTTATCTTTGCTCTATTTCATCTTTGCTCCATTTCATGAGCCTTTATTTTACAAAGACTGTACGAGGCTGAGGGAAAGTGTCTTGCCCAAGAACACACCAACGAAACTCAGTGGCACCACGGAGGATTGAACCCGTGGCCTCCGGTTACAAAACCACTGTGCTACTGACTGCGCCACGCCAGCCCTCACCTTCAAATTTGAACTACTCCATAGCATCAGACCAAACCGTATGACCGGTTACCGGTACACTAGCATAGGAACGTTTTATTTTCTGCTAAATCTGTATTCAACATATTTTTCAGAATTGGATAGCCTCGAAGGACACAAGATCTTTTTTGAAGATATTGGTCATGAAAGTGGTTTTGGACCAGATATTCCATTTGATGGCTGCCCTTTTGTTGTCCTGGGTAATGAGGTCAGAGTGTGTCACCATGGCCCTGAGAGAAAGAATACTGAGGTTTGTTATTTATAAAATATAATTACTGTTACAGTATATAGAAATTCTCCAGATGGAATGAGTAAAGCAGTAAAACAGATACCGGTTTAAATAAAAAAAAAGTCACATTCTATAAATATTTAATATGTCTTTTTTTTTTAAACTGGTATCTGTGCCCCAGATAGCTCAGTTGAGAACGATCTGAACAGCAGGTTTGAGTCTTGATCTGGCTGTATACTTATATCCCACTTGATTACATGTACAATGTTGGCCAATGATGTGATCCTGTCTTTGAAATATATATTATTTGAGATTCATTATAATATGATTATTTGTTCCTATGTAAACATTATGTAGAATTCTACATTTTTGGGGGAATAAACTAAAACGATGTTACAGTCCTGCCAAATCTCCATATAAAATCCGGATTCTTCGGAATTTTCAGTCACTCCAGATCTCCGGATTTAAGAGTACAATCTCATGGATTTTCCCTTAAAACTAAATGTTCATGATTTAAAAGCTATACTTTCACAGTTTATCAGCTATTTCCCGAAATGGTCTTGTTACGCTCCCTGGTCAGATGAGTATTTACAAGTGTTGAATCAGTGATGGTCATCAGTGTAATGCACTGACTGAATATACAATTAACACCTAAGGACATAATTAGTTCCTTCAGTGACATGTGCAACAGCAGCAATATGTATGTTGCTTTAAATGGTCAACCTAACTTAAATAGCAAGTGTGAGGACCTTGTGTGAGGTATCACTATAAAAGCTGTTGCCGTGTACGATGATTATAATTTGTATAAGAGTTGACTTAGAAAATAATAATGTTTTTGTTATATGATGCAATGGGTAAATAAAATGAAAATAGAACCTTATTGTTTGATTCTAATCACATATGTATTATTAATTAATTATAGACAAAACAAAGTGAAAAATCGAAATATTCAATATCGACAAAAATTATGTACTGGCAAATATTCATTGGTAATAACAGTTTCGGGGCAAGTTAAACAAAATCAGGGCAAGTGCCTTTTAGTCAGGGGAAGTGGACTTTTGAAATCTACCAATAATGACACTGTCAACTTTGACCATAATTCAACTGATATATAATTATATAATTGTATGATTGAAAAGATATGCTGTAAATTTCTATAATTTTGATTAATTATTTTATAGACAAAAGAACTTCACAACAGCCACGACTATGTAGTGTGCAAACGACGAATAATAAGAAAGGCAAAGAAGCATAGTTGCCCTTCAAAACTCCGGATAAGACGGGTTGTTAGATTTCCAGAATATAAGGTATATTACAATAAGAAATTGTTTATAATACAAGGGCCAATTTACATTGGTCTTATATTCATGTAATTGTTTGTTTCAATGTCTCGCATAACTAAGCTCTGAAACTACGTTCTATCTCCATCTAAAAGTTCAATACTTCACGATGGGAATAAACTCTGTCTCTGTCAAATCTATCGTCATGTGTCTATCTTATGTTTAGTTTGTCGCAGTCATACAATGGGACATTATAATACCATTTGACAAACTATGTATTGTAACTATTGTATAGTTGGATATTTTTGACACCGAATACATGTTATGTACATATTAAATATTTTATTTTCACAGTTTATATTTTGTTTCCACATTTATGTATCATGGTAACATTAATGCATTAATATATACAATATCGATATAAATACATATACAAGTAAGAGCGCTTTAACTAATTATAATTGTACTACATGTGTCGGTTCAGTTTGCTAATGATTTATGTCAAACCTGTTTTTCGAAAAATTATATAGAAGAGAATGCCTCACTCCTATTGTAGAATCAAAAGGCTAACATCTAAGGTATAATTACCAAACTTTTTTTTTTTTAATTTTTTTTTTAATTATTGTTTTTTTGGGGGGGTTTTATTTAATTTTTATTTTTTAATTGATTTTTTTTTTCAATTTCTTTCTCATTTTTTGTTTGTTTTGTTTGATTTTTTTAATTTTATTTTTTTAATTTTATTTTTTATATATATATTTTAATTTTTGCTTTTCATTTATTTTAGCTCTATGTTGGACCAGTCGGACCAGTAACAGAGGAGTTATGGCTCTTGATTTAGTTAAAAATGCTATATTTTGCCTTGTTAATATGGTAGGGCCTTCATTTTTCATCTGATCTTTACCGAACTTTAACAGATTCTTTAGTTCTGGCCCTTGATTTAGTTCAAAAGCTGTTTTTTACCCGAAACTTCAAAAAAAAACGTAAATGACAGTCACTAACTTTATTGATGTTATAAGAGCCATGTTAGCCAGTAGAGCATCCACAGGCCCTCTTGGGCCTCTTGTTTTTAATTGCTTTTAAATATTTATTTTTTGTGTGTGTTAATGGCGTGTTAGCAGGAAGTCGAGTTGTGCCAATTGCGTTTTCCAGTTCGTTGATTTTTGTCATTTTACTTTTAAATTTCTTGTCGGCTCTTCTCCTAAACGCCTTGTTGGATTTCGACAAATCTTGGCAGGAAGCATCGGTAAGATGTCTAGTCGTGCATATCACGCTTTTGTTCCGAACTAATTTATGATGGAGTTATGGCCCTTTGACATTTTTACTTTAAATTTCTTGTCGGCGCTATTCCTCCTAAACGGTTTGTTGGATTCCTACAAAATTTTGCAGGAAGCCTCAGTATGATTTCTAGTTGTGCAAAGTTTGGTATATCAATGAAATCTTGGGCAAGTTCGAAAACCAGCTAGATATTGTTAGTAACGACAGAGTAATGGCCTTTGATTTGTTGAAAAATGCTATATTGTATTTTCCTTTCCTGTGTTAAATCTGTAGTTACTTCATTTTTATCTGATCTTTACCATATTTGTTTAGAATGATAGAATATATATAGCCCCACTACCCATTTTTGTGAAATTTCATTCCTAGAAGAAAGTGGGACAAATAAAATTTGTCTGTTTGGATATATTTACCAACATTAATTGGGTAATTTTTAAAGACGGAGCAGCGTTTTTGGGGGAAACAATTATAAGCCAAAACAATAAAATAAATTCCAGTGATACATCGTTGAATATTTATAGGTTATTAGATTTGAATTGGGATATATGCACGAGTTTTTCCGCGGAACATTACTGTGCGACTTTAGGCGTGCAATATGTATACTCAGAAGAACGAGTGCATATATCCCAATACATATTGCATAAGCATTATTAATAAAAAAAAGGAATAATTAGAACAAAACAATAGGTTTTAACATTTAATTTTCATCATTTTTTTTTTATTTGAAACAAACATACTGTCGTAACTGTGGGAATTGTTTACAATGAAACAAAAAATACTATAATGTTTACATCACATGGCAAACTTCCTGTGACATGAACTGCGAATTGCACCAATTTGTAACGAGTATGTACAATAGTAGTTCGAGTACAATGATTTTACAACACTACAATATGGGTGAATATTGACGTTTCCTGTTACATTGAAAGTAAACGGAGCTTGTAAATAAGTATACAATATAACAAAATATTTTAAACTAGGCTATAGAGTGCAAGTGTATTAGAATTATAATGATTTTGTTATAATCAAAGACAGAATCATTTTAGACCCATTCTGGAGACATTCTGAAGTCAGGACAGCCCCTTCAGCATCCTAAACTATGGTTTTTGATTATGTTTTCTTGAATAGATTGATGTTAAGAAAGCTTCTAAATGGCGAAGAAGGGTTGTGGCCAAAATGTTGAGAGCCAATTTTACCAAAAGTAACATTCAGGAGTATAGAATCTATTTGGCTTTACCTGAACCAGACAGTCACAAACACCACATACAGGGAGAGGTATTGATATAGATATTGATATATTTTCACTAATCACAGTTACTAAAAGGGAAACAACAAATATTGAAAGTAATTCTGCAGTTAACTGCTTAAATTTCGTAAGGCATTGTTTCTAGTATGCATTTATTTGTGCTACAATGTAACATTTACCATCCTATTTTTTTGCATGGCTTCTATTATAAATTGTATTTACAATATCCATAGTTCATGACACATAGCTGCAATACCTAAAAATATAAATTTGAAAAGTAGCTAATCAGATATATAACATAAGATTCTCAAACTTGAATTATTGGTTTAATATCACTGATGAAAATTCACTTTTGCTTCTGGATGATATTTCAGTATGCTGGGTATAGCCTTCCAGTAGACAAGAGGGTTATACAGAAAATTCACTACCTTGTTGGGGAAGGTGTTGTTCAAGTGCATGACATCAAGCAACAGTTGGACATGTTTGTGACCGAGTTAATGCCAGATTTAAAAATAGAAAGAAGCAATAGCGTCACGGTTCTTCCCTACCAACCGAGATATCCAAAATCACATCAACATATCTATTGCAGCAACAAGGTATGTTCTGCTCACTTACATTTGTCACACCTTTAAATGCAGATGGTTTCATTAAACAATTATTATAATTTATTGGCTTATGATTTTAACAATTATTGCCTTTTTATGCCCCGCCATGAAAGTGTAACATGCAAATAGGGTTGCCTTTTCAAAGAAAAAGGGAAACAGGGATCATTTCTGCGGCGGCAACGAAATTGAAAAATTTCTTCAACATTTTGAGCTGCACTGTTAAAGAAATTTAATATTGTTTAACGGCTTATTATCTCATGTTATTTATAGCAACTCTGATGGAAAGAAAAGATACATAATAGGGATTTGTCTAGGCCCAATTTGCCTGAATTTCGGCCCATCCCAATCCAAAATATCCCCATATTTTCCCAAGAAAAGCAAATTATTTTCCCAAAAAACAAACAACCCATGTTTATGTGTTGAAAGTTTCATGAGTAAAATAAATGAATGTATTTTTTTGTTTGTTAATATTTAATCATTTGTACCGTTTTATTTTATAATTAAGATTCAGCAATGACGACCAGAATAACCTTCACATGAATTTACAGCAATGGACAAAGGAGCTTCCAACAGATCGGTTTTTTTTCACCCTTCATAAGTACATGCATCTATGAACAAGTCAAAGGTGATTTATTGCTCAGTCATTTACTTCTGTTTTCTCACGAACCGACAGTATTCATCTAGACCTCTTTCAAGTTAATACACTTTTGACGATTATTCAAAAACTAGGTCGCTGTTGCTAAAAATAGTAAAATACTGATCTTAACAGAATGCTGACATTGACCTGCTTTAAAAGTTATCAAGTCACATTGATTCTTCCTCCTTGTCACCAGAACTAAATATAGAAAAATCTTTAAATGACTTCTCAAGAACTGAAAGTGGGACTTCACTAAAACTTCATCTTGAACTCCTTATAATATTTCACTAAACTTTAGTTTATCCTGAATAGATCATTAACAACCATGATTTTTAGCTCTACTGATCAGAGAGCTTATGCTGTGGTGCGGTGTCCGTCGTCCGTCCGTCTGTCCCCAAACTTTTATTTGTAGCGAGAACTCCTCTGAAACTACTGGATGGATATTCATGAAACTTTTCAGAAATGTTGCCCATAAAGTCTAGTTGATCCTAGCAAAAATTCATGTTGATGTGAAATCCAAGATGGCCGCCAAAGCTAAAAATAGAGTTTTAAAATAAAAGTTTGTAGCGACTACTTCTTGAAAACTATAAGTGATATTGATATGGGACTTTTTCTAAAATGATCAGCATGACATGATGTTGATCCTTGTCAAAAATCGTTTTGATTCAATGTTAAACATGGCTGCCAGCGGCCATCTTTGTTTACATAGAGTTATATAGTAAAAACTTGTAGCGACTACTCCTCATAAACTACTTGGCGGATTGTCATGAAACTTTACAGGAATGTTGCTCTTGATGTCTAATTGATCCTAGCAAAATTTCAGATCTGCCAGAAATTCAAGATGGCCGTCACAGCTAAAAATAAGTCTGTAGCGACTACTTCTTGAAAACTATAAGTGATATTGATATGGGACTTTTTCTAAAATGATCAGCATGACATGATGTTGATCCTTAGGCCAAACAAAAAAAATTGTTTGTTTAGGGTAACATCTCCAAAATCAGTAGGTAGGGTAGGTAGGGAAATTATTTTATTTTATTTTTTATTTTTTTATTTTTTGTGTTATGTGTTTACATGTTTTTTTTTACATTCAACTCTCCCTGATATATCATATTGTTGTTGAGGCTTTGTTTGTTATGAATTTGACAAAATATGCATGTATCAAAGATTTACTTGAATAAAAAGTTTAAATCTGGAATGTGTGGCTTTTCAAAAATGCTAGTGCAGTACCATATTTTATTTGCTTATCCTTAATATAGATATGGACAGACAGATGGACTAGACATTGCCATTCTATTGCTGATAATTTGCTTATCTTTGATATTGATACAGACGGACAGACAGATGGACTTGACATTGCCATTCTTTTGCTGATAATTTGCTCATCTTTGATATTGATACAAACGGACAGAGAGATGGACTTGACATTGCCATTCTATTGCTGATAATTTGCTTATCTTTGATATTGATACAGACGGACAGACAGATGAACTTGACATTGCCATTCTTTTGCTGATAATTTGCTCATCTTTGATATTGATACAAACGGACAGAGAGATGGACTTGACATTGCCATTCTATTGCTGATAATTTGCTTATCTTTGATATTGATACGGACAGACAGACAGATGGACTTGACATTGCCATTCTATTGCTGATAATTTGCTTATCTTTGATATTGATACAGACGGACAGACAGATGAACTTGACATTGCCATTCTTTTGCTGATAATTTGCTCATCTTTGATATTGATACAAACGGACAGAGAGATGGACTTGACATTGCCATTCTATTGCTGATAATTTGCTCATCTTTGATATTGATACAGACGGACAGACAGATGGACTTGACATTGCCATTCTATTGCTGATAATTTGCTCATCTTTGATATTGATACGGACAGACATACAGATGGACTTGACATTGCCATTCTATTGCTGATAATTTGCTCATCTTTGATATTGATACAGACGGACAGAGATATGGACTTGACATTGCCATTCTATTGCTGATAATTTGCTTATCTTTGATATTGATACGGACAGACAGAGAGATGGACTTGACATTGCCATTCTATTGCTGATAATTTGCTCATCTTTGATATTGATACAGACGGACAGAGAGATGAACTTGACATTGCCATTCTATTGCTGATAATTTGCTTATCTTTGATATTGATACGGACAGACAGAGAGATGGACTTGACATTGCCATTCTATTGCTGATAATTTGCTCATCTTTGATATTGATACAGACGGACAGAGAGATGAACTTGACATTGCCATTCTATTGCTGATAATTTGCTCATCTTTGATATTGATACAGACGGACAGAGAGATGAACTTGACATTGCCATTCTATTGCTGATAATTTGCTTATCTTTGATATTGATACGGACAGACAGATGGACTTGACATTGCCATTCTATTGCTGATAATTTGCTCATCTTTGATATTGATACAGACGGACAGACAGATGGACTTGACATTGCCATTCTATTGCTGATAATTTGCTCATCTTTGATATTGATACAAACGGACAGAGAGATGGACTTGACATTGCCATTCTATTGCTGATAATTTGCTCATCTTTGATATTGATACAGACGGACAGAGAGATGGACTTGACATTGCCATTCTATTGCTGATAATTTGCTTATCTTTGATATTGATACGGACAGACAGACATATGGACTAGGCATTGTCATTCCAATGAGTGGAATTGTTTGTGCAGTAGTTTACGAACAACGTAATGATTAAATGAAGTCAATGGTATTGTCGAGTCATCTTTACCTTAACAACAAGGCGAGACAAATGCGAAATATTTTCACAATTTTAATAATTAAAATTTTATCATTTAAAATGTTTTATCGTGTTAACAACATACACAACAATCTAGAAAAACTGTGATTTAATAATACAGACAAGAGACCATCACAATGAAGTTACACCATTTGTTTTGATGAAATTGTCCATTACAAATGACTTTAAATCATATACAGAAAACCTGTTAAAGACACCCTTTCATAGTGAAAAAATTAAAACGTGTAAAGGTTTGATGTCTGAACAAGAAATTCTAACAGTTGAGCATGAAAAGTTTTAGTAGCACGGGCCCAGGGATCCAAAGCTTGAATTATTTACATTTCTGCTTTTACAAAAGACATCTTCCTCTTTGATTTTTTACCATACGGTCTGAAACAGGGATGTTCAAATCCCTTCTCTAAACATGTGCAACAAACGGGAAACACAGACTTATATGACTTCTTAAGGTCCCTCTGTTGTGATGTACAGACCCAGATGAGATATACGTGGCACGAAGTTGTAATGGTAGGAAGTCTCCAACATCTCCCACCCACTCTGACATGCAATGCAATATAAAAGAGCCTTGTCACTGTCGGGCCAGGCTTCTCTCTATTTAAAACATTTATTTGAATTTCATACAAACTGAGCTAGCTTTCAGATTTGTTTAACGTACACAAATTCCTGCATTAAATTTAAATATCCGACATTCGAGACGCTATCGGACCTGTACAATATTTTCGCTAAAAAAGCAGAAATGAAAACTACTTTCGGTTTAAAAAATACCTTCATTCTTAGCGAGGAGAACCTCCATCAACCCTTCTTGACTGCAGCGCATCTGCGACTCCAATTTACCGAATGTTAAATCGCCCGCGAGGACCAGGAAACATCGCCTTTCCTCGGCGTGGTCACATTTCTTTCTCCATATATTCAGTATTGTCCATGCGGACGCCATATTGGATGCCCGGATGTTGACATGCAGATTTTCTACGCGCTGTCTACGCGCTGTTACGATTGGACAAATAATTGAAAACAGCCAATCAAAAATCGTTTTACAAACGCTTACATCGGATGGGGCTAAATTCATACCGAATTTATTTTTCTGTTCGGGAAAGGTAAAAAAACTTTAGGATCGGCGGATTTAGCTAGGTAGGGTCGGGTTACCCGAAACAAAGTTATTTTTTTGCTACGCCTTATGGAAAATTATTTGATTTGACGTTAAACATGGCTGCCAGTGGCCATCTTTGGTTACATAGAGTTATATAGTAAAAACAACTTGTAGCGACTACTCCTCTGAAACTACTTGACGGATGTTCATGAAACTTCACAGGAATGTTGCTCTTAATGTCTAATTGATCCTAGCAAAATTTCAGGTCGGCCGACAATTCAAGATGGCCGCCACGGTTAAAAATAGATTTTCAAAAAACAAGTCTGTAGCGACTACTTCCTGAAATCAAAATCAATCAGTAGAGCTTCAAGGTCATTGACCTCTTGTTTTTTGATGAAGTGAGAAAACTTGCATCAATATGAGCCGCAACACGCGAAAACGTCCCTTCTGACGTTTAGACGACAACGTCATAACGTAACAATTTATGACGTCGGCCGGTAATCAGTTAATTATTAATCAAATTAATCACAGGGAATATACTTCTTAATATAAATAGTTGATGCTATAGAAAATGGTAATTGTTTATGTTTTTTGTTGTTATTTAATGAACGACGTTGTCCAAGACGACGACGTCAGCGTCAAAATTAATGGTGAATACAATCTTTAATTTTCAAATTGAGATAAAATCATTTTTAATTAAGATATCAACATAAAATAAAGAGATTTTGAAAGAGAAAATCACCGTGTTTCATAAACATCAAAAAACATAAAGTGTGAAATTTTTGTCTGAAGGGTCCTTTTCGCATGTTTCGGCTCATATCATTTTCTTCTTTGTTGCAATGCCATAAGTTAAACGATATTCAGGGCCATCCATTTTTCCCTTTATTTGTATTGACCTTTTTTAATGAAGGTAAGGCCTGAAAAAGCATATAGATTGTGTCATGTTCGATTTCCTCTCCTTTTCTGGTGCATCAAACTCCTATACTTGTGAACTATTCTGTAACTTTATAACTTTAAAGAATAATCTTTGATCATATCATGCCCAGTTAGGCAGCACTCTTGTCAAGTTTACCCAATGGTATGTTGCTTGTCAATTATGCAATACAGTAACGCAGGTTCAGTACCAAAACTGCTAGCTCTATGTCTTTTCTAAATTTATTGAGTCAAATTGAGGTGTACTTGGTTTTTTAAACCACATGAAAACAGATATAGAACATTGTTTTTGTGTTGCCTGATTTATCATGAAAGACCCATAGGGATCACTTTGTCTGTTGTCTGTTAAACAACATTCCATTCAATAGTCACACTTTAACGGGTTTAGAACTTTCACACATATGTTCATCACTACTTAAAACCATATTTGGCAAATTATCATAACTCTGTTTTTAGTTATGACAGAGTAATAGAGTCTTCACTTGTAACTTAAGCTGGGTAATATTTTTGTCAAGCCTTTTAAGAAGGTGGCAAGACCTAGGTATCACTTTGTGTTTAATAACATGCTTACAAAGTTGTGTCAGTTGTCATTAAGCTTTACACAGTTGTCATTTTTACAATTGATTTGTACAGCGCTGCACAAGTGATAGACATTGTAGTTATGTTACAAAGAATTTATTTTTTTCAATTTCTTTCTCATTTTTTGTTTGTTTTGTTTGATTTTTTTAATTTTATTTTTTTAATTTTATTTTTTATATATATATTTTAATTTTTGCTTTTCATTTATTTTAGCTCTATGTTGGACCAGTCGGACCAGTAACAGAGGAGTTATGGCTCTTGATTTAGTTAAAAATGCTATATTTTGCCTTGTTAATATGGTAGGGCCTTCATTTTTCATCTGATCTTTACCGAACTTTAACAGATTCTTTAGTTCTGGCCCTTGATTTAGTTCAAAAGCTGTTTTTTACCCGAAACTTCAAAAAAAAACGTAAATGACAGTCACTAACTTTATTGATGTTATAAGAGCCATGTTAGCCAGTAGAGCATCCACAGGCCCTCTTGGGCCTCTTGTTTTTAATTGCTTTTAAATATTTATTTTTTGTGTGTGTTAATGGCGTGTTAGCAGGAAGTCGAGTTGTGCCAATTGCGTTTTCCAGTTCGTTGATTTTTGTCATTTTACTTTTAAATTTCTTGTCGGCTCTTCTCCTAAACGCCTTGTTGGATTTTGACAAATCTTGGCAGGAAGCATCGGTAAGATGTCTAGTCGTGCATATCACGCTTTTGTTCCGAACTAATTTATGATGGAGTTATGGCCCTTTGACATTTTTACTTTAAATTTCTTGTCGGCGCTATTCCTCCTAAACGGTTTGTTGGATTCCTACAAAATTTTGCAGGAAGCCTCAGTATGATGTCTAGTTGTGCAAAGTTTGGTATATCAATGAAATCTTGGGCAAGTTCGAAAACCAGCTAGATATTGTTAGTAACGACAGAGTAATGGCCTTTGATTTGTTGAAAAATGCTATATTGTATTTTCCTTTCCTGTGTTAAATCTGTAGTTACTTCATTTTTATCTGATCTTTACCATATTTGTTTAGAATGATAGAATATATATAGCCCCACTACCCATTTTTGTGAAATTTCATTCCTAGAAGAAAGTGGGACAAATAAAATTTGTCTGTTTGGATATATTTACCAACATTAATTGGGTAATTTTTAAAGACGGAGCAGCGTTTTTGGGGGAAACAATTATAAGCCAAAACAATAAAATAAATTCCAGTGATACATCGTTGAATATTTATAGGTTATTAGATTTGAATTGGGATATATGCACGAGTTTTTCCGCGGAACATTACTGTGCGACTTTAGGCGTGCAATATGTATACTCAGAAGAACGAGTGCATATATCCCAATACATATTGCATAAGCATTATTAATAAAAAAAAGGAATAATTAGAACAAAACAATAGGTTTTAACATTTAATTTTCATCATTTTTTTTTTATTTGAAACAAACATACTGTCGTAACTGTGGGAATTGTTTACAATGAAACAAAAAATACTATAATGTTTACATCACATGGCAAACTTCCTGTGACATGAACTGCGAATTGCACCAATTTGTAACGAGTATGTACAATAGTAGTTCGAGTACAATGATTTTACAACACTACAATATGGGTGAATATTGACGTTTCCTGTTACATTGAAAGTAAACGGAGCTTGTAAATAAGTATACAATATAACAAAATATTTTAAACTAGGCTATAGAGTGCAAGTGTATTAGAATTATAATGATTTTGTTATAATCAAAGACAGAATCATTTTAGACCCATTCTGGAGACATTCTGAAGTCAGGACAGCCCCTTCAGCATCCTAAACTATGGTTTTTGATTATGTTTTCTTGAATAGATTGATGTTAAGAAAGCTTCTAACTGGCGAAGAAGGGTTGTGGCCAAAATGTTGAGAGCCAATTTTACCAAAAGTAACATTCAGGAGTATAGAATCTATTTGGCTTTACCTGAACCAGACAGTCACAAACACCACATACAGGGAGAGGTATTGATATAGATATTGATATATTTTCACTAATCACAGTTACTAAAAGGGAAACAACAAATATTGAAAGTAATTCTGCAGTTAACTGCTTAAATTTCGTAAGGCATTGTTTCTAGTATGCATTTATTTGTGCTACAATGTAACATTTACCATCCTATTTTTTTGCATGGCTTCTATTATAAATTGTATTTACAATATCCATAGTTCATGACACATAGCTGCAATACCTAAAAATATAAATTTGAAAAGTAGCTAATCAGATATATAACATAAGATTCTCAAACTTGAATTATTGGTTTAATATCACTGATGAAAATTCACTTTTGCTTCTGGATGATATTTCAGTATGCTGGGTATAGCCTTCCAGTAGACAAGAGGGTTATACAGAAAATTCACTACCTTGTTGGGGAAGGTGTTGTTCAAGTGCATGACATCAAGCAACAGTTGGACATGTTTGTGACCGAGTTAATGCCAGATTTAAAAATAGAAAGAAGCAATAGCGTCACGGTTCTTCCCTACCAACCGAGATATCCAAAATCACATCAACATATCTATTGCAGCAACAAGGTATGTTCTGCTCACTTACATTTGTCACACCTTTAAATGCAGATGGTTTCATTAAACAATTATTATAATTTATTGGCTTATGATTTTAACAATTATTGCCTTTTTATGCCCCGCCATGAAAGTGTAACATGCAAATAGGGTTGCCTTTTCAAAGAAAAAGGGAAACAGGGATCATTTCTGCGGCGGCAACGAAATTGAAAAATTTCTTCAACATTTTGAGCTGCACTGTTAAAGAAATTTAATATTGTTTAACGGCTTATTATCTCATGTTATTTATAGCAACTCTGATGGAAAGAAAAGATACATAATAGGGATTTGTCTAGGCCCAATTTGCCTGAATTTCGGCCCATCCCAATCCAAAATATCCCCATATTTTCCCAAGAAAAGCAAATTATTTTCCCAAAAAACAAACAACCCATGTTTATGTGTTGAAAGTTTCATGAGTAAAATAAATGAATGTATTTTTTTGTTTGTTAATATTTAATCATTTGTACCGTTTTATTTTATAATTAAGATTCAGCAATGACGACCAGAATAACCTTCACATGAATTTACAGCAATGGACAAAGGAGCTTCCAACAGATCGTTTTTTTTTTCACCCTTCATAAGTACATGCATCTATGAACAAGTCAAAGGTGATTTATTGCTCAGTCATTTACTTCTGTTTTCTCACGAACCGACAGTATTCATCTAGACCTCTTTCAAGTTAATACACTTTTGACGATTATTCAAAAACTAGGTTGCTGTTGCTAAAAATAGTAAAATACTGATCTTAACAGAATGCTGACATTGACCTGCTTTAAAAGTTATCAAGTCACATTGATTCTTCCTCCTTGTCACCAGAACTAAATATAGAAAAATCTTTAAATGACTTCTCAAGAACTGAAAGTGGGACTTCACTAAAACTTCATCTTGAACTCCTTATAATATTTCACTAAACTTTAGTTTATCCTGAATAGATCATTAACAACCATGATTTTTAGCTCTACTGATCAGAGAGCTTATGCTGTGGTGCGGTGTCCGTCGTCCGTCCGTCTGTCCCCAAACTTTTATTTGTAGCGAGAACTCCTCTGAAACTACTGGATGGATATTCATGAAACTTTTCAGAAATGTTGCCCATAAAGTCTAGTTGATCCTAGCAAAAATTCATGTTGATGTGAAATCCAAGATGGCCGCCAAAGCTAAAAATAGAGTTTTAAAATAAAAGTTTGTAGCGACTACTTCTTGAAAACTATAAGTGATATTGATATGGGACTTTTTCTAAAATGATCAGCATGACATGATGTTGATCCTTGTCAAAAATCGTTTTGATTCAATGTTAAACATGGCTGCCAGCGGCCATCTTTGTTTACATAGAGTTATATAGTAAAAACTTGTAGCGACTACTCCTCATAAACTACTTGGCGGATTGTCATGAAACTTTACAGGAATGTTGCTCTTGATGTCTAATTGATCCTAGCAAAATTTCAGATCTGCCAGAAATTCAAGATGGCCGTCACAGCTAAAAATAAGTCTGTAGCGACTACTTCTTGAAAACTATAAGTGATATTGATATGGGACTTTTTCTAAAATGATCAGCATGACATGATGTTGATCCTTAGGCCAAACAAAAAAAATTGTTTGTTTAGGGTAACATCTCCAAAATCAGTAGGTAGGGTAGGTAGGGAAATTATTTTATTTTATTTTTTATTTTTTTATTTTTTGTGTTATGTGTTTACATGTTTTTTTTTACATTCAACTCTCCCTGATATATCATATTGTTGTTGAGGCTTTGTTTGTTATGAATTTGACAAAATATGCATGTATCAAAGATTTACTTTAATAAAAAGTTTAAATCTGGAATGTGTGGCTTTTCAAAAATGCTAGTGCAGTACCATATTTTATTTGCTTATCCTTAATATAGATACGGACAGACAGATGGACTTGACATTGCCATTCTTTTGCTGATAATTTGCTCATCTTTGATATTTATACAGACGGACAGAGAGATGGACTTGACATTGCCATTCTTTTGCTGATAATTTGCTCATCTTTGATATTGATACAAACGGACAGAGAGATGGACTTGACATTGCCATTCTTTTGCTGATAATTTGCTCATCTTTGATATTGATACAAACGGACAGAGAGATGGACTTGACATTGCCATTCTATTGCTGATAATTTGCTTATCTTTGATATTGATACGGACAGACAGACAGATGGACTAGGCATTGTCATTCCAATGAGTGGAATTGTTTGTGCAGTAGTTTACGAACAACGTAATGATTAAATGAAGTCAATGGTATTGTCAAGTCATCTTTACCTTAACAACAAGGCGAGACAAATGCGAAATATTTTCACAATTTTAATAATTAAAATTTTATCATTTAAAATGTTTTATCGTGTTAACAACATACACAACAATCTAGAAAAACTGTGATTTAATAATACAGACAAGAGACCATCACAATGAAGTTACACCATTTGTTTTGATGAAATTGTCCATTACAAATGACTTTAAATCATATACAGAAAACCTGTTAAAGACACCCTTTCATAGTGAAAAAATTAAAACGTGTAAAGGTTTGATGTCTGAACAAGAAATTCTAACAGTTGAGCATGAAAAGTTTTAGTAGCACGGGCCCAGGGATCCAAAGCTTGAATTATTTACATTTCTGCTTTTACAAAAGACATCTTCCTCTTGCATAAAACAGAACAAAATACTACATAATTCTTTGGCAAATGTATTTTTATGCAAGTTTTGATTTTTTACCATACGGTCTGAAACAGGGATGTTCAAATCCCTTCTCTAAACATGTGCAACAAACGGGAAACACAGACTTATATGACTTCTTAAGGTCCCTCTGTTGTGATGTACAGACCCAGATGAGATATACGTGGCACGAAGTTGTAATGGTAGGAAGTCTCCAACATCCCCCACCCACTCTGACATGCAATGCAATATAAAAGAGCCTTGTCACTGTCGGGCCAGGCTTCTCTCTATTTAAAACATTTATTTGAATTTCATACAAACTGAGCTAGCTTTCAGATTTGTTTAACGTACACAAATTCCTGCATTAAATTTAAATATCCGACATTCGAGACGCTATCGGACCTGTACAATATTTTCGCTAAAAAAGCAGAAATGAAAACTACTTTCGGTTTAAAAAATACCTTCATTCTTAGCGAGGAGAACCTCCATCAACCCTTCTTGACTGCAGCGCATCTGCGACTCCAATTTACCGAATGTTAAATCGCCCGCGAGGACCAGGAAACATCGCCTTTCCTCGGCGTGGTCACATTTCTTTCTCCATATATTCAGTATTGTCCATGCGGACGCCATATTGGATGCCCGGATGTTGACATGCAGATTTTCTACGCGCTGTCTACGCGCTGTTACGATTGGACAAATAATTGAAAACAGCCAATCAAAAATCGTTTTACAAACGCTTACGTCGGATGGGGCTAAATTCATACCGAATTTATTTTTCTGTTCGGGAAAGGTAAAAAAACTTTAGGATCGGCGGATTTAGCTAGGTAGGGTCGGGTTACCCGAAACAAAGTTATTTTTTTGCTACGCCTTATGGAAAATTATTTGATTTGACGTTAAACATGGCTGCCAGTGGCCATCTTTGGTTACATAGAGTTATATAGTAAAAACAACTTGTAGCGACTACTCCTCTGAAACTACTTGACGGATGTTCATGAAACTTCACAGGAATGTTGCTCTTAATGTCTAATTGATCCTAGCAAAATTTCAGGTCGGCCGACAATTCAAGATGGCCACCACAGTTAAAAATAGATTTTCAAAAAACAAGTCTGTAGCGACTACTTCCTGAAATCAAAATCAATCAGTAGAGCTTCAAGGTCATTGACCTCTTGTTTTTTGATGAAGTGAGAAAACTTGCATCAATATGAGCCGCAACACGCGAAAACGTCCCTTCTGACGTTTAGACGACAACGTCATAACGTAACAATTTATGACGTCGGCCGGTAATCAGTTAATTATTAATCAAATTAATCACAGGGAATATACTTCTTAATATAAATAGTTGATGCTATAGAAAATGGTAATTGTTTATGTTTTTTGTTGTTATTTAATGAACGACGTTGTCCAAGACGACGACGTCAGCGTCAAAATTAATGGTGAATACAATCTTTAATTTTCAAATTGAGATAAAATCATTTTTAATTAAGATATCAACATAAAATAAAGAGATTTTGAAAGAGAAAATCACCGTGTTTCATAAACATCAAAAAACATAAAGTGTGAAATTTTTGTCTGAAGGGTCCTTTTCGCATGTTTCGGCTCATATCATTTTCTTCTTTGTTGCAATGCCATAAGTTAAACGATATTCAGGGCAATCCATTTTTCCCTTTATTTGTATTGACCTTTTTTAATGAAGGTAAGGCCTGAAAAAGCATATAGATTGTGTCATGTTCGATTTCCTCTCCTTTTCTGGTGCATCAAACTCCTATACTTGTGAACTATTCTGTAACTTTATAACTTTAAAGAATAATCTTTGATCATATCATGCCCAGTTAGGCAGCACTCTTGTCAAGTTTACCCAATGGTATGTTGCTTGTCAATTATGCAATACAGTAACGCAGGTTCAGTACCAAAACTGCTAGCTCTATGTCTTTTCTAAATTTATTGAGTCAAATTAAGGTGTACTTGGTTTTTTAAACCACATGAAAACAGATATAGAACATTGTTTTTGTGTTGCCTGATTTATCATGAAAGACCCATAGGGATCACTTTGTCTGTTGTCTGTTAAACAACATTCCATTCAATAGTCACACTTTAACGGGTTTAGAACTTTGGTTCATGAAACTTCACACATATGTTCATCACTACTTAAAACCATATTTGGCAAATTATCATAACTCTGTTTTTAGTTATGACAGAGTAATAGAGTCTTCACTTGTAACTTAAGCTGGGTAATATTTTTGTCAAGCCTTTTAAGAAGGTGGCAAGACCTAGGTATCACTTTGTGTTTAATAACATGCTTACAAAGTTGTGTCAGTTGTCATTAAGCTTTACACAGTTGTCATTTTTACAATTGATTTGTACAGCGCTGCACAAGTGATAGACATTGTAGTTATGTTACAAAGAATTTATTTTTTTCAGTTCCATGTCTGAAGATACCGAATCAGAGATGAATACGTCACATAGTCTCTTGTTCCTTCATCAGTCTGACTTCCAAAGGACTATGCTCTCCAAGTATGGCCAAGAGGTAGCTTTAATGGACGCCACTTATAGTACCACAAAATATGAATTACCCTTGTTTTTCATTTGTGTTTGCTCTAATGAGGGCTACATTGTAGTTGCCTCTTTTGTAGTAGGAAAAGAGACAAAAAAGAACATTAAAGAAGCTCTACAAATGCTTATGTCATGGAACCAAGAGTGGAAACGGAAGTATTTCATGACAGGCTATGATCAACGGGAAATATCAGCTTTGGAGGAGACTTTTCCAGGTTTGTGATTTGAAACAAGATATACATTTTTTTCTTTCAAACTTCTGATATCTAGTTTACATTTAAGATTAATATTGCCACTTGCTTAGTTGCACCTTGATTGAAATAAATGTTCATTGAAAGATGATATATATTTTATTATGTAGTTAATATTTATATGTGCCTTTATGAAAATGGGGCATACCATTGGTATAGGGTTGTTTACTTTTTTAGACGTGTTTAGACAGGATATATGATGTCGTGGCATAGTTTGTATGTCCATTCAATTTAATCTTCCAAGCGATTGTGGCTTATACATCTTCGAAATTGTAATCTTATTTGATGGTTGGTTGAGTGGTGCTTTACGTCGTTTTCAGCACATTTTTATATGACAGTCTATTTTTTCTTGATGGAAGCAGGCCACCCACTTTTGCCTGGGTAGAACCATTACTGTATGCCTTCCTTCCATACCTCCCGCCTTACATAAGAATTGACAAGTCCCAGTTAGATTTGAACCCGCAGCGGCGCAGGACGAGAATGTTTCAAGCGCATCAAAAGTGGTACATTCAATTGTGTTTCTCTGAGGTTTTGTTTAGGTATAATATCATTTTAAATATATTTAGTTTGTGTCCAAGTGATTAAATTTGTACAAACTTTTGCATTTCCTTAGCCTATGAGTTTCACATGAAAGGCACATGCCAGAGTTTAAATAACTAGTACACTATAATCAACAATCAGCAAGAACAATTGAAATAGTTATTAGTAATGATTTGCAAATATGCAAGTTATGAAGACAAATTATTTACTAGTTTTAAAAAGATCGGCCCACCAGGCAAGGGCAGACAACTTAGTAATTTAAATTCATATTTAACGTTAGGGTCACATTCTCACCATAAGTTGCTCTCCTGCAACATTTATTTCCAACAATGTTTTTCATGTGTTTTTGAAACAAACATTTGAACTCATACATTCCAACCAATGTATTTGCCAGTCAGTACTTTCAGTACTTTGTTTTTTTGCAGGAACAAGCGTATATCTATGTGATTTCCATCGGAACCAGGCATGGGACCGCTGGATGAAGGCAACAAAAAATGGTATTGGTGCAAACATTGATGTTACAACACAACAGTAAGTTTTATTTTGATTGCCTTGTGTCCTATTTTGTCACTTTGAAGAGCGCAACCCTTATATACATGTAAATATTACAGGGATCCTATTCTGGTAAAGCTGTGCAGTTGGCTTTGTTATATAGTACATTTTAAAAGATAGTAGGAGTAAATTGTTTAATAAGTTCTATGAAATGGTATAAAGTCTGTTAGAGGACACTTTCAAACCGGAGTTCAGACTACTGCTACCCTTGTCCAGATCGGATCAGTTTTACTGAAAAATGCATATTCAGCCTTGTGAAACTCGTATATAATTCGATATTTACCAAACTTTATCAGTGTCTAACTCTTTATACCACACCAATGTAATCTTGACATTTAGGTTGAAAAGGACTGCAAAAAATAAAAACATTCGGTCAACATTTTTAGCTCTACTGGCCAAGGGCCAGCAGAGCTTATGGGATGGTGTGTTGTCCGTCTTCCGTCGTCCGTCGTCCGTCCGTCGTCCGTTAACTTTTCTTCAAACAACTTCTCCTCAGAAACCGCTTGGCTAATTTTGACCAAACTTCACATGGATGATCCTTAGATGAATGCTTTTTAGATTTGTTAAAATTAGGTCAGCGCTACATCCAAGATGGCTGCCATTACCATATATGGTCGAAACCTTAAAAAATCTTCTTCTCCAGAACCGCTGGACAGATTTCAACAGTTTTTCTTTTAAAATGATCGTCAACGCCTAGACTATCAAGTTTGTTCAAATAAAGTCCCCGGGGTCAAAAATGGCCGTGCCTCGGGGGTCCAAAGTTTGTATATCAATATAGGTTTTGCATGTTTTTCATATAGACATATAGGAAAAAAGTTTAAAAACTCTTCTTCTCTGAAACCACAAGGCACAGAGCTCTCATGTATTATATGTAGCATCAGCTTATGGTCCTCTACTAAGTTTGTTCAAATGGTGACCCTGGGGTCAAATTTGTCCCCGCCCCGTTGGTCACAGTTTTACATAGACTTATATAGGATTTTTTTTAAAAAAAATTTCTTCTCGGAAACTACAAGAGCCAGAGGTTTGATATTTTACAATTATTATAAGCTTATGGTCCTTTACCAAGTTTGTTCAAATGGTGACCCTGGGGTCACATTTGGTCCCGCCCCAAGGGTCACATGTTTTACATAGACATGTATAGGGAAAAACTTAAAAAATCTTGCAAGAGCAAGAAACTGCAAGAGCCAGAGGTTTAATATTTTGCTGTTGCTATAAGCTTATTTTTGTTCAAATGCTGACCCTGGGGTCACATCTGGCCCCGCTCCGGGGGTCACAGATTTACATCAATGCTTGTTTTAATTTTTTTAATTTCTTTATTTTTTCTTTTTTTCTTTTTTTTTTTTTCTTTTTATTTTTTTTCATATTTTTTTTTTTTAATTTTTTCTTCTTTTTTTATATATATATTTATATATATATATATTTTTTTTGAATTTTGAATTTTTATTATCTCTACTGGCCAACTTGGAAAACCAGCCAGATCGGACCCGTAATGACGGAGTTACTGCTCTTGATATAGTTAAAAATGCTATATTTTGCCTCTTTAAGACGATAGTCACTCGCTTCATTGATGTCATACGAGCCATATTAGCCAGTAGAGCGTCCACAGGCCCTCTTGTTTTTTTTTTAATCAAATTGTATTAAATGACGCATGTTAGATTAGGTGTCATATATTACCTTCTATTAGGTCAGGCCCCTCTAATTAATTATTTTATTACTTGGGTCACAGGTTGTTGGTGGCTTGACTTGCCGGATGTAGCCTTCTATTATCTCTTACATACTACAATTGTAACATAAAATTCATAATGTTACAACTTTGCATCATACTTAAATGAAAATATTTCTAATTTTTCTATAGGCTGAGAAAAATCTCAAGCGCTAACACAGAAGAAGAATATGAGAATGAAGTTACCACACTTAGAGACATGGAGACATACAAAACAAATCCAGCCTTCCGTTCATGGATAGAGAAACAATGGCTCCACGAAAACATGTTAAAATGATTTCATTCAATATTTTGTTGTATAAAAGGACTGAACAAATTAATTATTTTGCATTTCAAGCCATGCAATGTTTTCGTGTTGGTAACTCTTAATTCCAGATTTGGACTTTGGCTAGCGCTTTTTATTGTGCCTATAGAGTTCGGATTCTCATATTATGTAAGTTATATAAATATACCTCGTCAGTATTTTTAGAAACTGTGTACACAAGTTTACATATTTTATCTGTTGTTGATGGGATGGCTACTTTAAAGATCCATGTGTCCATTCATTAGTCTGACTAGGTTCCCAGTTTCCTATGTATCTTTCTGGGTATTATAAACTCAAATGACTGTGTTGATTAGCTGTTAAACAACATTCAGTTGAATTCACTATATAGCTTAAATTTATGAAGCCTTGTTCAACAAATACATCAAAACCTGCATAAAACTGGCTCATCTTTTAATTTTACTCTTTTTTTTTACTATTTACCACAGCGTTGGGTGTATTGCTTTCGAAAACAATTATTCAACATAAAGATCAATACAACAAACGGCCTGGAGGCACAACACTGCGATTTGAAAAAGAAGTTCCTATCCAGATTCTCTCTTGGGAAAACACTCACTTCACTGGTCCAGGTCTTGGTGAAGAAATTCATTCCAGAAAGTCGAGAAAGGTAGTGATTTTTAACCACTGAGTTTTTTTATATGAATATAGCATTCGATATTAAAGATTTGTCTTTAATTTGACAGAAAGGATTAATTTGACATAGATACATGTATTAATACTATTTACTAATCTAACATGCATCATTTAACATAACTTTAACCTTGTCAAATGTACAGAAGGGACATATTTAGATGGTAATTACCACAGTGAGGTTTTTTATATGAATATAGCATTCGTTAAAGATTTGTCTTTAATTTGACAGAAAGGATTAATTTGACATAGATACATGTATTAATACTATTTACTATTATAAATCTAACATGCATCATTTAACATAACTTTAACCTTGGCAAAGGTACAGAAGGGAATATTTAGATGGTAATTACCACAGTGAGGTTTTTTATATGAATATAGCATTCGTTAAAGATTTGTCTTTAATTTGACAGAAAGGATAATTTTAGACATAGATACATGTATTATTACTATTTACTAATCTAACATGCATCATTTAACATAACTTCAACCTTGGCAAAGGTACAGAAGGGACAAATTTAGATGGTAATTACCACAATGAGGTTTTTAGCTCTTCTGATCAGAGATCAGCAGAGCTTATGCCGTGGTGCGGCGTCCGTCGTCCGTCCGTCCGTCCGTCTGTCTGTCCGTAAACTTTTATTTGTAGCGACTTCACAGCTGAAACTACTGGATGGATATTCATGAAACTTTACAGAAATGTTGCCCATAAAGTCTAGTTGATCCTAGCAAAAATTCATGTTGATGTGAAATCCAAGATGGCCGCCAAAGCTAAAAATAGAGTTTTAAAATACAAGTTTGTAGCGACTTCTTCTTGAAAACTATAAGTGATATTGATATGGGACTTTTACTAAAATTATCAGCATGACATGATGTTGATCCTAGTCAAAAATCGTTTTGATTCAACGTTAAACATGGCTGCCAGCGGCCATCTTTGTTTACATAGAGTTATATAGGAAAAACTTGTAGCGACTACTTCTCTGAAACTACTTGGCGGATTGTCATGAAACTTTACAGGAATGTTGCTCTTGATGTCTAATTGATCCTAAAAAATTTCAGGTCGGCCGGAAATTCAAGATGGCCGTCACAGCTAAAAATAGATTTTTAAAAAATAAGTTTGTAGCGACTACTTCTTGAAAACTATAAGTGATATTGATATGGGACTTTTTCTAAAATGATCAGCATTACATGATGTTGATCCTAGTCAAAAATTGTTTTAATTCAACGTTAAACATGGCTGCCAGCGGCCATCTTTGTTTACATAGAGTTTTATAGTAAAAACTTGTAGCGACTACTCCTCTGAAACTACTTGGCGGATTGTCATGAAACTTTACAGGAATGTTGCTCTTGATGTCTTATTGATCCTAGAAAAATTTCAGGTCGGCCAGAAATTCAAGATGGCCGTCACAGCTAAAAATAGATTTTTAAAAAATAAGTTTGTAGCGACTACTTCTTGAAAACTATAAGTGATATTGATATGGGACTTTTTCTAAAATGATTAGCATGACATGATGTAGATCCTTGTGGAAAATTATTTTGATTCGACGTTAAACATGGCTGCCAGTGGCCATCTTTGGTTACATAGAGTTATATAGTAAAAACTTGTAGCGACTACTTCTCTGAAACTACTTGACGGATGTCCATGAAACTTCACAGGAATGTTGCTCTTGATGTCTAGTTGATCCTAGAAAAATTTCAGGTCGGCTGGAAATTCAAGATGGCCGCCACAGCTAAAAATAGGTTTAAAATAAATAAGTTTGTAGCGACTACTTCTTCAAAACAATAAGAGATATTGATATGGGACTTTTTCTAAAATGATCAGTATGACATGATGTTGGTCCTTGTCGAAAATCGTTTTGATTTGACCTTAAACATGGCTGCTTTGTTTACATAGAGTTATATAATGAAAACTTGTAGCGACTACTTCTTTGAAACTACCTGACGGATTTTCATGAAACTTCACAGGAATGTTGCTCTTAATGTCTTATTGATCTTAGCAAAATTTCAGGTCGGCCGGAAATTCAAGATGGCCGCCATGGTTAAAAATAGATTTTCAAAAAACAAGTCTGTAGGGACTACTTCCTGAAATAAAAAATCAATCAGTAGAGCTTCAAGGTCATTGACCTCTTGTTTATATGAATATAGCATTCGTTAAAGATTTGTCTTTAATTTGACAGAAAGGATTAACTTGACATAGATACATGTATTAATACTATTTACTAATCTAACATGCATCATTTAACATAACTTTAACCTTGGCAAAGGTACAGAAGGGAATATTTAGATGGTAATTACCACAGTGAGGTTTTTTATATGAATATAGCATCCGTTAAAGATTTGTCTTTAATTTGACAGAAAGGATTAATTTGACATAGATACAGGTATTAATACTATTTACTAATCTAACTTGCATCATTTAACATAATTTTAACCTAGGCAATAGGGCAGAAGGGACATATTTAGATGGTAATTACCACAGTGAGGTTTTTTATATGAATATAGCATTCGTGAAAGATTTGTCTTTAATTTGACAGAAAGGATAATTTTAGACATAGATACAGGTATTAATACTATTTACTAATCTAACATGCATCATTTAACATAATTTTAACCTAGGCAATAGGGCAGAAGGGACATATTTAGATGGTAATTACCACAGTGAGGTTTTTTATATGAATATAGCATTCGTTAAGGATTTGTCTTTAATTTGACAGAAAGGATAATTTTAGACATAGATACATGTATTAATACTATTTACTAATCTAACATGCATCATTTAACATAACTTCAACCTTGGCAAAAGTACAGAAGGGACAAATTTAGATGGTAATTACCACAGTGAGGTTTTTTATATGAATATAGCATCCGTTAAAGATTTGTCTTTAATTTGACAGAAAGGATTAATTTGACATAGATGCAGGTATTAATACTATTTACTAATCTAACATGCATCATTTAACATAATTTCAACCTAGGCAATAGGGCAGAAGGGACATAATTAGATGGTAATTACCACAGTGAGGTTTTTTATATGAATATAGCATTCGTTAAAGATTTGTCTTTAATTTGACAGAAAGGATTAATTTGACATAGATACATGTATTAATACTATTTTCTAATCTAACGTGCATCATTTAACATAACTTTAACCTTGGCAAAGGTACAGAAGGGAATATTTAGATGGTAATTACCACAGTGAGGTTTTTTATATGAATATAGCATCCGTTAAAGATTTGTCTTTAATTTGACAGAAAGGATTAATTTGACATAGATACATGTATTAATACTATTTACTAATCTAACATGCATCATTTAACATAACTTTAACCTTGGCAAAGGTACAGAAGGGACAAATTTAGATGGTAATTACCACAGTGAGGTTTTTTATATGAATATAGCATTCATTAAAGATTTGTCTTTAATTTGACAGAAAGGATTAATTTGACATAGATACATGTATTAATACTATTTACTAATCTAACATGCATCATTTAACATAATTTTAACCTAGGCAATAGGGCAGAAGGGACATATTTAGATGGTAATTACCACAGTGAGTTTTTTTATATGAATATAGCATTCGTTAAAGATTTGTCTTTAATTTGACAGAAAGGATTAATTTGACATAGATACATGTATTAATACTATTTACTAATCTAACATGCATCATTTAACATAACTTTAACCTTGGCAAAGGTACAGAAGGGAATATTTAGATGGTAATTACCACAGTGATGTTTTTTATATGAATATAGCATCCGTTAAAGATTTGTCTTTAATTTGACAGAAAGGATTAATTTGACATAGATGCAGGTATTAATACTATTTACTAATCTAACCTGCATCATTTAACATAATTTTAACCTAGGCAATAGGGCAGAAGGGACATATTTAGATGGTAATTACCACAGTGAGGTTTTTTATATGAATATAGCATTCGTTAAAGATTTGTCTTTAATTTGACAGAAAGGATTAATTTGACATAGATACGTGTATTAATACTATTTACTAATCTAACATGCATCATTTAACATAATTTTAACCTAGGCAATAGGGCAGAAGGGACATATTTACATGGTAATTACCACAGTGATGTTTTTTATATGAATATAGCATCCGTTAAAGATTTGTCTTTAATTTGACAGAAAGGATTAATTTGACATAGATACATGTATTAATACTATTTACTAATCTAACATGCATCATTTAATATAATTTTAACCTAGGCAATAGGGCAGAAGGGACATATTTAGATGGTAATTACCACAGTGAGGTTTTTTATATGAATATAGCATTCGTTAAAGATTTGTCTTTAATTTGACAGAAAGGATTAATTTGACATAGATACATGTATTAATACTATTTACTAATCTAACATGCATCATTTAACATAACTTAAACCTTGGCAAAGGTACAGAAGGGACAAATTTAGATGGTAATTACCACAATGAGGTTTTTTATATGAATATAGCATTCGTTAAGGATTTGTCTTTAATTTGACAGAAAGGATAATTTTAGACATAGATACATGTATTAATACTATTTACTAATCTAACATGCATCATTTAACATAACTTCAACCTTGGCAAAAGTACAGAAGGGACAAATTTAGATGGTAATTACCACAGTGAGGTTTTTTATATGAATATAGCATCCGTTAAAGATTTGTCTTTAATTTGACAGAAAGGATTAATTTGACATAGATGCAGGTATTAATACTATTTACTAATCTAACATGCATCATTTAACATAATTTTAACCTAGGCAATAGGGCAGAAGGGACATATTTAGATGGTAATTACCACAGTGAGGTTTTTTATATGAATATAGCATTCGTTAAAGATTTGTCTTTAATTTGACAGAAAGGATTAATTTGACATAGATACATGTATTAATACTATTTTCTAATCTAACGTGCATCATTTAACATAACTTTAACCTTGGCAAAGGTACAGAAGGGAATATTTAGATGGTAATTACCACAGTGAGGTTTTTTATATGAATATAGCATCCGTTAAAGATTTGTCTTTAATTTGACAGAAAGGATTAATTTGACATAGATGCAGGTATTAATACTATTTACTAATCTAACATGCATCATTTAACATAATTTTAACCTAGGCAATAGGGCAGAAGGGACATATTTAGATGGTAATTACCACAGTGAGGTTTTTTATATGAATATAGCATTCGTTAAAGTTTTGTCTTTAATTTGACAGAAAGGATTAATTTGACATAGATACGTGTATTAATACTATTTACTAATCTAACATGCATCATTTAACATAATTTTAACCTAGGCAATAGGGCAGAAGGGACATATTTACATGGTAATTACCACAGAGATGTTTTTTATATGAATATAGCATCCGTTAAAGATTTGTCTTTAATTTGACAGAAAGGATTAATTTGACATAGATACATGTATTAATACTATTTACTAATCTAACATGCATCATTTAATATAATTTTAACCTAGGCAATAGGGCAGAAGGGACATATTTAGATGGTAATTACCACAGTGAGGTTTTTTATATGAATATAGCATTCGTTAAAGATTTGTCTTTAATTTGGCAGAAAGGATTAATTTGACATAGATACATGTATTAACAGGCCCTCCTCTGGGCATCGCCAATGGCGCCAATGGCGAAAGAAATAAGAAAATGGCTCTAAATTTCAGACTTTGGCGAAAGTGTTTGGCGACATCGAAAAGCCAAACTTGTTTAATTTCTCTGCTGTAATCGACCTGTTACAAATAGACCTCAACACTAATCACCGTGACGAGTGTACATTGAATGTAGTATAACACAACATAACTAACCAATTGACACCTACCACGCGCGAACACTTAACATTAAATAAACAAACAAAGCTGATAACCTTTAGTGTTCCGGTAATTAACTTAATCCCTAAATAACAATTGATGACTGTCGTTTTCGCCTCTAGGGGTAATCAAGTCTCTCATGCAACACCTTGCAACCATAAAGTATTAAAGCACTGAATAATATCTAGCCAATCAGGTTCTAACCAATCAAACTCAAATCAACACCTCATTAATTTACAGATTTTACATAATTGACTTGATCCACATGACATTTGTTTTGTTTTTGTCGAGGTGTCTGAATCTGGATTTCACAAAAAAATGCAAACATTTTACACAAAACACTAGTTTATTAATCAGTTTCCAGGAGGTTTTATGTGTATTTCATTGCTAAAATATGTTTTTAATGTATATGGCAGTTCATCTTTTCAAAATAAATTTAAAAAAGACGAGATAAGCGAAAGTCATGTGTTTTCGCGGTTCCGGAAATACGAAAAAAAAGGCAGGTTCTGAACTTGTTACTGATATAAAGGCCTACCTTTACATCTTAAACAATCAAATGAAAGCCTCTATGTATGATTCCTGCTGTCATTAGGTTCAGCTAGTTGATTTAAGCAAACATGCGATGCAGAAACTTTCCAGATATTGGGGGTTCGAAAACATATATATAAATATTTTTTATTAATATTGTTTGGTTTTATTTATTTCATTCCTTAGTGTACCAGATATAAACCAAATCTCTTATTTTCACATTTAAAATACATTTAAGCATAAACTCTAGAAGAAATATGGCTTGGGCCATTAAAGCCAAATGGCTCCAATTTCTCCAATTTGGCTCCAACTTTTTTCATTTGACGCAAGTGGTGGCGCAAGAAATAAATTGGCCAGAGGAGGCCCTGATTAATACTATTTACTAATCTAACATGCATCATTTAACATAATTTTAACCTAGGCAATAGGGCAGAAGGGACATATTTAGATGGTAATTACCACAGTGATGTTTTTTATATGAATATAGCATCCGTTAAAGATTTGTCTTTAATTTGACAGAAAGGATTAATTTGACATAGATACATGTATTAATACTATTTACTAATCTAACATGCATCATTTAATATAATTTTAACCTAGGCAATAGGGCAGAAGGGACATATTTAGATGGTAATTACCACAGTGAGGTTTTTTATATGAATATAGCATTCGTTAAAGATTTGTCTTTCTATGTTAAGTAGGGTTCTTCGTCTATTTGCATCGAAGTATCCTGATGTTGTTACCGTTACTGTAAAAAAATAAAAATAAGAGCATTGCTTTGAATTTAAATTTTTTAATTAAAACTATTTTGCATATGCTTACTATAGTTTAATGTTTTCATCACATGCATGTACCTGTATGCCTGTATGCATTCTACATTCTGAGTTGCAGTGTGGCATTAAACAGTCCACTTTTAAAAGACTGATAATGTCAGACATTTTTTTTTTTTTGCACTTTCCCAAAAAATATTTTTTTTACTATTCTTGTAATTCTAGACCATCAATATATCGTCTAAAGATTTATTTAAGTCTGCCTGATCAGAAATTTATGGATCAATAACAATTTACTTTTGACAGTTTGTTCCTAAAGAAACGTTTTGAGAAAGGGATTGACAAGACATATGCAGGTGAATGGAATATCTCAACTCAAGAACATGCTCGGCAGAAGGACAGTAACTCATGTGGAGTGTATGTACTTAAGGTAAAATATTAAATCCAATTTCATCAAAACAGTATTTCACTTGACCTGATATAGTTTTATGCTGCATCATGAATATAGGACAGGCATATATAGTGCACTTTGTCCATAGGTAAATCCAAGTTTTTACATTCAAGTTTTAGATACACTCAATGACAGAACATGCTTGAGATTGGATCTGTTTCTCGGAAGTAGTGAATCTTTCAAATAGCATACACAAATGTTTATTAGTGCAACATGTATCAAAAGAATTTCAGTGTTAAGCTTTTTTCCACACTCGAGTGTTGACATTTAAGATGTTTACATCATGTTTAGGTTAGATCCATTCCTCGGAAACCAAAAGCCTTAGAGCTTTTATTCATACATATAAGTTCAGCATGTTCAAACACAAGTACCTACCAATGTGAAACAACATACTTTTTAAGAATTGTTTTGACATGTATTGAAATGTTTCATTACTCTTTTAAAGCAGCCGACAGCCCTTACGCAGGGCATCTATGCCTCATGGACACATTTTATAGTTGATAATGTTTTTCACTTTTCAGATAAATACAGTATTATAAATATTTTTACAAATATAGCAATTGTTTGTCTACATTACATTACAACTGTAATTGACTGGACTTGCTAGAAAGAAGATTACTGTACAAAGTATTTCCTGATGACTGGATAATACATAAAATATATAATGTGTCAAGAACTGGTTGATGAATTTCAAGTGTTTTTAGCTCGACTGATCAGAGATCAGCAGAGCTTATGCCTTGGTGCTTCGTCCGTCTGTCTGTCTGTCTGTCCGTAAACTTTTTTTTATAGCGAATACTCCTCTGAAACTACTGAATGGATATTCATTAAACTTTACTGAAATGTTGCCCATGAAGTCTAGTTGATCCTAGCAAAAATTCATGTTGATGTGAAATCCAAGATGGCTGCCAAATCTAAAAATAGGTTTTTAAAAAACAAGTTTGTAGCGACTACTTCTTGAAAACTCTTAAGTGATATTGATATGGGACTTTTTCTAAAATGATCAGCATGACATGATGTTGGTCCTTGTCGAAAATCGTTTTGATTCGGCGTTAAACATGGCTGAAAACGGCCATCTTTGTTTACATAGAGTTATATAATGAAAACTTGTAGCGACTACTGCTCTGAAACTACTAGACGGATTTTCATGAAACTTCACAGGAATGTTGCTCTTGATGTGATCCTAGCAAAATTTCAGGTCAGCCGGAAATGCAAGATGGCCGCCACGGCTAAAAATAAATTTTCAAAAAACAAGTTTGTAGCGACTACTTCCTGAAATCAAAATCAGTCAGTAGAGCTTCAAGGTCATTGACCTCTTGTTTATATAAGAATGTGAGAAAGATAAAAACAAGTATTATTACAGATAAACTATTAGCATGTATTTATTACAAATACATGATTTCCAGTTAGCGGAGCACTACCTTAAGGGTAAGAGTCTGAAGTTTAAAATGACAACTTCCGGGCTATATGAGTGCAAAAAGACAATTGGAGCTTTCCTTCTGGCTCAGTCAAGTCCTTCAACAGTTGCATCTGGTACCAGTGTGCAAGAACCAACTACAAATGATGATCAGTACCATCTTAGGGATGTAACAGGCAAGGTATTGATATTCGGAATATTAAAACAGTAACAACTTTTTTCTTGTTGAATGATGTATATTTATTTGAAACCTGGTATAACACACTTGGTGAATCTGAATGCAGTGAGGACAAGTTGTGCATTAGAATCAGATCACTATCATTAAAGTGTTTAGTCATATCATATAAGCGCTATCATTAAAGCGTTTAGTCATATCATATCAAGCGCTATCTTTTGTAGTACAACTATCTGCAGTTTAGTATGGTGATCCCATCTACTTCATAGCATTCGGTAACAAAATTTGCAGACAGTTTCTATGTACTTTATATCTCGGTGCCTTGATTGCTGAAGGGAGACATAAACCAGACAATCTTATATATCGGAGTCTGTGGACAAAATCATAATTATTTGATAATTTGAGTAGAATAACATTTTTGGCTTTGTATCCTGGTATTGCATGTATCCTGTATATATTTACAGAAGAGTAAGTCATCATTTATATATCCGTCATTGAAATCTGGTAAAAGGAGATATTGCATATGTGATGGCAAGAATGATGGCAGGTAAGGTTTGCTTTTGGGGATTTATATTATTTAAGGAAGCTTTTTGCATAAGTTTCAAAATGGCTCATTGAGCTATAGCTATCAACATAAGAGTTGATCTTTTTGGACAGATATCTTGTTTCAAAAGTAAGCAATATGGTTTGATAAATAATGTGATAACTGACTTGCGCTAATTCTCCATGTTGGTATCACAGTAAGATGTTTTAAACAAAATGGATAAGCTCATACATACTCATCTTATTCATTATTAATGCGGAGTGCATGTACTCGAGGTAAAATTAATGATCACATTTTTGTATATATGACAAATAATGCTAAAATGCAATTTGTTGGGGATTTTCTACTACATGTATTTTAAAACTTATTCATGTTTAATGTCTCATTTTAGTTTATACTGGCAGTGTGACACATGTGAGCAGTGGTTCCATCCAACCTGCTTGGGAGAAGATTCAAGTTCAGAGCCAATACATTTTAAATGCTTGAATTGCAAGGTACATTGGAGCCTATTTATCCAAAAGTTTGGGGTATACCTCAGCTACAGTGATGGCTCAAGGGTTCATCCATTTGTATGTTAGTCTTTTTGTGGGATATTGTCTGCTAGTACTTTTCAATCAATGCAATTAATTTAATAAAACTTGGTACGTATATGGGTCTAAAAAAAAAAATGATATTAAAAATACTAAACACATTGATAGACAAAGGTTGTATACGCTACATATCTTTTGAATCAATTGAGATATTATTGCGCTATTATGTGCAAGAATGATGCTTGTTTACTAAAATGTATTTTATATTAAATAAAATTCATACTTCTCTTTAGTTTTAATCTACTTCTTTTATTCTTTTATTGTACTTTATTTACCTTCAGCCAAACCAGTCAAGAAAAAGGAGGAGGGTTCAAATTAGAATCGTACCTGAATCTATGGTATATACATTTTTTTGGAAATCTGTGTTTTGAACATCTTTTCGGATACTTTGGTATTTATAACTATCCATTCAGAAGTTACAGTGTTGATCTGAATTGGTGTAAGTGAAAATCTTTACCAATAGTTTCAATTAAGTTGAAAGGTTGTACTGCTATAGTATACCATCAATGTTTAGAAGAGTTTTGCGAGTAAGCTGTGTTTATAGGTGTATATCTTTTACATTTTTTGTGCGAGCTCGACCAAATATGGCAAGGGCTTCCTTATAGTATTATCTATAGGGATGCCGAAGTAATTTTGGCTCTGCCATGGAACACAAATTGTAGAGTGGTACATTAGAAGTTTGTCTAAGTAATGGCTTCCCGCTCTTTACATGGGACATGTCTTCATCAAACTCTACACTTAATGAAAATGGTCACATGACCAATCGAATATATAAAAGTCCGATTCAAGGTGATTGTCTAGGTTAAAGGACATACTTTCATGGACAAGGAATTGACGGGTGACACACATGCTCCAGAGAGCACCCAAATAGTTTATAATTTGTTTTGTTTAAAAATGGTGACTTTTATGCACCATGACATTATTTAAGTTTAATACTTGCAGTCTTAAATATAAATTTAAAATTGTATTTCTTTGTTCAAAATCTTTAATCCAGGTATTTTGTTGTATTTTAAGTACAAAAAGTATTATTTATGAAATGTTCAAATACCAGGCTTATGGTTTGGTGATATCCATCTGTCTGTCTGTCTGTCCGGTCATCTAATCATTTTGATATTTTGATTAACTGTTGGAAAGCTTTAAAACTTAGCACACATGTTCATTATCATCACACGCCATTATATGACAAGCACCATAACTCTGCCATTTATTTTACATGAATTATATCTATTTTTGATGTAGAGATTTTGGATAAAAGTAAGCACCCCTGCGTGCACACCACTGTTGGTGTTACTCCTTACTGTTTTTTATTTCACAGTTGGAGAAGGAAAGGTCTGATGAATGCATCATAACAGGTGAAGACGTTGGTTTGCCAGAAGTACCCAAGGATGAGGTTAAAACTTTAAATATCAATTATTATTATATTTATTTATATCTCATGGTTGTATACATTTTCTCAAAATGCATTGACTGGTTATCCGTTAATTTCTATGTGATCAACGATTCTCCAAAATACAAGATAGACACTAATGGGGATTGACAGGTAAAAAAATGTCAGGGTAATTTTGTTTTGTGAGCTCCACGAAGTAGGGTGATAGCTATTGTCGTTCTGGTGGCATGCATAACATGAATGTGATGTAAGTTTTTGGTACACGATTATGCATGTTTTAATATTTTTCATTTGTAAGAATATTGCATAGGTTACTGCTTTATTAGCTCTACTGATCAAAGAATTTCATGAAACTTTACAGGAATGTTGCCCATGATGTCTAGTTGATCCTAACACAAATTCACGTTCATCACCTGCAGTGATAGTTCTAGTTAGCTCTGCTTTTATGGGATGGCGAGTTGTCCATCCGTCTCCTTGTTAACACAATGGAATGCATTTTTAGTGCAATATCTTACTATCAAAATTAGGTCAATGTGAAACCATCAATGACCTTGAACTACAGTTTAACATCGGTTCACTTACATGTACATTGAGCAGCTTCAGTACCTTAGTAGATAAGACTTTTCTTTTTGAGCCCTGCAAATGTATGCTCCTTGGCGAAGGCCTATCTGATAGGAAACTTAGGGGGTACATCAGGATTTTTCATGAAACATCTTAAATTTTAAAAATGTTCCAATTCATGATAAAACACTTATATCAATCAAAATATAATGTTAGAACCATTGTGTTACTGTCTAAACTTTGAAAACACCATATAGCTATGATGGAATCTGACGTAAAATGCTGAAATTAACCCAGGTGCGTCACCTAGGATAGCACATATTGCTGTGCAGAATGGTTTTTTTGGCAAATAAGGGCTAATTTTTCGGCTCATTCATTATGTTTAGGCCATTCAGAATAGAAAATATTATTTTTTGTCAATTTTTAGTCGGACACCTAGACCCCATGAAAATCCTGATGTACTCCCTTTAATCCAAGATAACTTATATTTATGCCCATCAATAATAACAATGTTTTACCATTTCTTCAGGAGTCTTCAGATGAAGATACATCTTCTGCATTCATCTTTGATGTCAAATTGATTGTTGAGAATGTAAGTAAATTTTATATGACAAACATGTAGAGCTGGAATACAGTGTAGGCTTCATAGATAGGTCCATACAAACATAAAAGTTAATTTTGCATTTTTAAGACAACTACATCGCCTCTCACCGCTGCGAGTTTGAATCCCACTGGGAGCTCGACTTGTGAGGAAGTGTTCATTCTTACGGATGGCGGGAGGCGTACAGTACTGGTTCTACCCAGGAAAAGTTGGTGGTCTGCCTCCACCACAAAAAATCGACCGTTATATATAACCTTACATGTGTTGAAAATGACGTAAAACACCATACAATACAATACATTTTAATGCCTTCAAGTCACACACAACTTTTAAGGCTGTATGTCCAAGGTCAAGGTCATAACGAAAGTCAGATGTCGAATTTGTGTCGGTGCTTTAGCTTTTGATCTTTATGGTATCTTGGGATGATATTTAGTACAGATGTTGCTTATATCAAGACGATGTTATGCGCGCCATTCAGTGTAGCCTAGGTCAAGAAGAAAGGAAAATAATAAAGCTGGGGTATTAGTCACATTTAGTAATAGTTTTAGTTTTATTTTACATTAATAAAAGCATTATTTAAAATATTTCTTCATAGTTTTGTTTAAGACTGTAAAAAGAAACGAAACGTGTGCTGACCTAGTGCAGAAAAGATAGTTCCTGGAACTATTATAAATCTAATTTGCTCTGTAACATGTGATAGTAGTCCCGACTGGTAACCATTGTAAACATAACTTCCAGGCAGGGCATACGAGTCCATTTTGTTATCAAAAATCCAAAAACCTTATTTTACATCTGGTATTATAGACCTAATGAGATCTTCACTACAACACAAAGAAACAACAATAAAAAAATGCACTTTAACATAGTGTTTATTGATCTCATTTTTGTTCGATGCAGATTGAAGCTGCATATACAAGAGTGACAAGTATTATTACTGGACAAAAGTAAGTTGCATTACGTTTATTGTATTATGAGAATATAAACATTTGTAATCTTAAATTCATGAAAGAAATAACTGACGTTTTCAAGGTTTAACTAGAAAGAGGAAGATAAATAGATTTAAACATATAATTTAAGAAAAAATATTTTTAATTGAAAATAAATACAGAAAAAAATGCTCAGTTTTCATTACAGCATTTGAGAACATAAATTGGACAGTGACAAATAAATGTTTTTCTTTGAAATAGAAACATCAAGTCTTTGAAAAACCTTTAACAAAAATAATGCAGGCAACAGACTACATTGGCAAATGTGACATTTAATATTTAGATCAATAGATCTCCCGTTTCATCTCTTCCCACAATATAGAACCATATTTATGAAAAACTATACCAAATCTTTGTCCTGTTTCAGTTAATTTTTGGCAATTTATGTGGGTTAGACATCTGTTTTTACTAAAAACAACCTCCAGGTATATGTACTACAAGACCCAGACTTGAACAACACTTGCATTTCATTACAATCTCGTTAAAATCATATCCTAATTACGCTGACAACACTGCCTTGGAGGTCACGTCACATCGACCTCTCATCTAATCAATATTCATGAGATCATCTAAATTCAACCAATGAAAACGAGAAGGTTCTAGGCCCATTTTCCATATTTTATCTCGATGTACATGGAAGATGAGCCTGGCATGTTCATGCCTTTTAGGCGCCATATAACCTTTACATGTGTTGGTGCGCCTTAAAATCCCAATTCAATTCAATTCATATGCACTTCAGATGATGTTCGAATGAAATGAACAAAAAAAATCCACATAAAACACATAGATCTATATCCGAAAAAATATCAAGTATTTGTGTTATTGCTGTGGATTGCATGATAAATTCAAAGAAATGAACTAAATGGCAGGTTTTACATCAAGAATACGAAGAAAATCAACATTCGGAACAGTATCTAAAAATATATATTCTACCAAGATTAATAGTATGTCTTAGTACGTCTGGATCGCTTGGCTCAGTTGGAAGTGACATGGACTATATTGCGACATTCTATTATTATTACCCGCTAGTGTAATTTTAGTGTGGGTTCAACCCTACGAATCGGTACATGTTTTTTGTACCGTTATTGAATTCCGTCAATCAGTAAATATTCAGTAGTTGGTGTGTTATGTTTGTCAACGCAATTAGACTGCTCCATATCGTTTGAACGCGACATGCGCAGTGAAGCAGTCTATAGTGAGTGATTTTGTTGGCAGAAATCTGATTGGCTAATCATAAGGTCAATCTGACATGACCTCCAATGCAGTTTTGTCAGATCCTTAGAAATTTAGAATATCATAGTGTGATAAAGGGTCTGATTTTAATGAGATTGATTGCATTAAACACATTAATGAGTAACATATATCGATATAAAAAATAATTTTGTTAGACAATGAAGTGTTTTCTCTTACAGAAGTCAGCCCTGGATGAAAAGACACAATCTTTTCAAGAGAGGAATCCGCAGTGAACCTGTTTTATATGGTTATGGCTTTTCCCTATTTGGGGTAAAGGTACATATATTTTACACACGTATTATACTATTATTGGCAACATTAATACATCTGTACCAAGTGAATACAAGTTGGTGTTTCGAATCTCTTTTTTATGCACCCTGTCTGCCGGTCCCAAGAAGTAGTTTGTGGGTCTATCTCCTGCCACAGTTTTCACATGGTTATTTCCAAATTATTCAGGATTATTTACAGGATGCTTACCTATGATTTCAAGATGTGCATATCAATTCAGCATAAACATTGACCTTTGTATTGTCAGAGATATGGTCCTTTTTTTTCGTCAAATTTTTACCTAAAAATACATTTTGTGTATCCTCCCACAGTTTTCATCTGATTTTTCGTCACTTTTTATGCTAAAGTACTTTGTGTACCTCTTCCCACAGTTTTATCCGATCCTTTTGACCCTTAACAGGATGCTTACCTATGATTCAGCAACCAAATCAACTCAGTATTACACTATAAGTTCAGACTATTAAAGAGGTAATATCAGGACTGAAGTCGTAGCCCAGTTGAGAAAAAACATTATATATGTTGTGTGCATCGATAGAAAGTATTATTTAACATATCTTATAATTACAAATTTTCAGGCTCTCATTCTGGTAGAAATGAAAATAAAGAACAAATTTTTCACGAACAGAACCAGGTAAAAAAAAATACCATCAATAAATATTCTTAGTGAAATCATATCTCATCAAAAACATTTGTTTTTACTAAAAGTTATTTTCACTTGATATGGTCGTCTATACCAATAATAATTATACCTAAAATATCTGATTGACCTTATTTTTAATTCATTTGGTATGGTCAGATATGCTAACATCTCCGACTAATGTGAACAATGAAATAAGCCTGCAGGAAATTATATACTACTGGCAGATACCGGTATTAGCAGATACCGGTAAACGGGTCTGGGGAACTAACATTGAACTTAACGGGTCTGGGGAACTAACATTGCAGTAGGTCAGATAGGCGACATCTTCGAGTAGCACAACATAGTAATATATTCAACACTATGAACAGTTACATACCAGTATATAAATATGCATTTTAAGTGTTCAACAAATTTAGTGATGAAATGCTTAGAGTGGTAAACAAAATAGGGACCATATAATGACCCTATCATAAATAATACAGTAAATTATAGTCTCTGTAAAGATTCTAGGATTAAACATTATATATTATAGCAACCCATATAGGAAGCATGGCCAAATTCTTGGGTTGACAGATGAAAAGCTTAAAGAAATCTTCGTCAACGATAGACAGTAAGTTTTATAGAATGTTATTCTGTAATATTTAGCCACAGATATTTTAACATATAAAACTGGTTGGAAAAGATGTTATTACTTATTGTGCTTCCAAATTGACGAAGCCTAAACCAAAATTTATAAGTCGCTTGCATCTAATACTCATTGCAGCTTGCTTCCATTTGAATCCTGTACGGTTAACAAGTATGTGATTTACCTGTATGATTTTTTGTGTATATTCAGTTTGGAAATAAAATACTGTT
This sequence comes from Cyrtodaria siliqua, assembly GCA_037043455.1. Classification (NCBI taxonomy): domain Eukaryota; kingdom Metazoa; phylum Mollusca; class Bivalvia; order Adapedonta; family Hiatellidae; genus Cyrtodaria; species Cyrtodaria siliqua. Next base: position 89,202 of record JAWPHD010001655.1, read on the forward strand.
TAACCAAATTGTCAATATGACCCAAATAATGTCTTAGGAGGCCTGTATTTCAGTCAAGTATTAATACATTGTTTAGAATATTCCACCTGTTACTTTATTTTTACCTGATTTTTTCAGGCAAAAGATACAGTCCAACATTCAAAGTCACCAAAAGTGGGATCATTATAAATGCGATTTTCACTTATTTTAGCCTAGCTGCAGCATACATCAAGGAGGTGTGTGTTAAAGAAGCCCTGGCTGCCATAGTGGAACAGTACCTGAATGTCCGCTACTTACTGGCGGACAAGGAATGTAAGGAAGTGGAGGGAAAATCGTATCTGCAGGCACTTAAGAATGGGACGAATATCAGTAAATATACTTTCAATACAATGATCATTGCTTTCTTCTGTCTAAATTTATCATTTTGTTTATAAAAAATCAGAAAAGATTTTAGATGGCATATATAGCAGCATCTGGTATAGAGACTACTTGCTTTAAAAAACACTATTTCAGTTCCCATAAATTTTGTACTGCTTATCAACAAACGCACGTATAAAACCTGAGTTGGGAGATAAAATTTCGGTCTTCCCTGGGGAAGTCATTTATTAAATACATGTTTGACTTCAGTTAAGTAAATTCACCTAAATATGATTGCTTGGTTAAGAGGTAATAGTTTCTTTCCATCAGTGGCAGCTATTACAGATAAGTCCTTACATCTGCAGTCAGTACTCTATTTAAGAATGTTTAAAGGCTGAAACAATATTTGGTATATGAAACTAAAATTGCCTTTTAATTACTTCAGGAATGCTGTGTCACAGATTATTAAACTTATTAATGTTTTCTAGTATGCATAATATTCTTTAATATCACTCTTACTGAAATCTTTATTCAACTTAACAAGCATGACACAATTCAAATTGGTAAAATAAATGAATATATTACAGAAAACTAGTTTGGTATGTTATTGTACTTTTATAGCAAATAATTGCATGGTTATTCGTTAAAACAAATGTGTAAAAAAAAGAAGAAATGATTTGGGCAGTCATATGTAGTCGCTCCTTTTTATTTGCCGAGTATTCCTCTATAGAGTATTCCTCTATAACCATTCAAAATTATTTAATTTAAATTACATGAGTTACTCATTGTGTTACTGATTTAATGGTAATATGGATTATACTGTGAGTATATCATACTGAAAATAAAAATATGCTCAACGTGTTCTGCTTTCATTCTCAGGTGCAAGTAAAAAGAAACAATGGATGGGCGTGAGGTCATAGACTACAGTTTACAGGGATCAAAATCGTTCCAGTATTACCGAAGTTACGCATATTGTTTGCCAAATTTTACGTTAAAAAATAACTTTTGTGTCCAATCTCCTCCAACAGTTTTCAACTGATTGTTTTGAAACTTTATAGGGTGATTACATATAATGTCCAGATGTGCATATCGTTGCAGCATTAAAATAGCCCTGTTGTTGCGTATTTTACATCCTGCATACTTCGAATTCACTTCAAATTGTTTTCGGGGGCATCTGTGTACCATGGACAGACTTCTAATTTTGTTTAGTATATTAATATATTGTGACAAGATTATCATTCTAATTCACTTTTCATTTCTAGGTTATAACCGTGATATGAACTTTTCCTCATGTAGTAAACGATTGGCCTAGAGAGGTTTGGAAGTCATTTAAGGATTGAATTAGATATTACGATCTTATCTTATACAGGAAATGAGAGTATCTTATCTTATACAGGAAATGAGTACAGGAAATGAGAGTATCTTATCTTATACAGGAAATGAGATACAGGAAATGAGTATCTTATCTTATACAGGAAATGAGATACAGGAAATGAGAGTATCTTATCTTATACAAAAAATGAGATAAAGGAAATGAGAGTATCTTATCTTATACACAAAATGAGAGTATCTTATCTTATACAGGAAATGAGAGTATCTTATCTTATACAGGAAATGAGAAACATTAGGCTAGCTTAAAACTGAAGCATGAAAGGTTTTTTACTGGGAATTGAGGCGCAGCAAGGCACAATGGTTCAATGCAGGCATGTGCAGTAGAAATGTTAATATTTGTTTATAAACCATTTTGCCATCAAATAAAACATGAAGCGATGGAGTATATTATGTCTGTGTGTCTTGTTTTATTAAAACTATGTATCGCAACATTACACTGATCTCCTTGATCTATTAGTAAGGATAAGTTCATGTGTACTGAAGAAACATCTTGTTAAAGTTTCCCGGACATGTTTTGTTGCATGAACATGTTTATGTTCATTTAAATCTAAATCAATACACAACAATAGATATTTACAATTCACACATTGCAATATCTGTGAAAAGCGATAATAAGATTTTACTTGATGACGTCAGGGAGTATGTATACTTACTCCCTGATGACTAGAAGACTTTGAACAGGTAAATTAATCCACAGGTAAATGTATCAATTATCTGGCAATAGTTGTGCAGCTATACAATTCAGATTTACCTTATTTCCCCGTGCAGTCACGCAGTGGTAAAAGTAGTAAATAATACTTATTTTTACATACAACTTTGTAGCGGTTTTAAATATATGTTTCTCTCCGGGACTATCAAGTCATATGATGTTTAAGAGTTAACTTTGTTAATTGATAATACTACAAAAAATCTTTAATGCTAAATTTGTAGTTTGTGCAAAGGATACAAAAGTGACTGTTCATGAATTTGATGTGTTATTGTTAACTTTTCTTCGTGTTAAATGGCTTACTATTTGTCACCGAATGTATATGTGTTTAAATGGACGTATAACAATATTGCTTTATTTTCAATCAACGAAATTATTTTGACAGCAGGAATCGTTTCATGATATTCCTAGATAAAGTAAACCAGATAGAGGTTCTATAAGCAATTGTATAACTTCAGAATAAAGGAGTTCTGTAAAGGAAGTCGGCTTATAATTTATAAAAGTTTAGCACATTTCATTTTTGCACAAGGTGCATACAGTGATATATAACAGACATATTGAACAGTTGGATCCGGAAAAACAAAAGAAAATACTTTTGTAGATGGTTTGCTTCTTGTAAAAGACAGACCTCAAGGTTGCCATATGTCCTTTTAATATTAGTTGTGAAAAAATAATTCAGTAAAAGTGCTTGGCTATAAAGGTATTAATTAAACAATAGACTATTGGTTTTAATGTATTAAAAGTGGGTCCCAAAGGGGTTTTGCGTGAAAACGTGATCGGGGTGTTTTTAAAAACGTGACACGTGAAACAAACAATATTTTTGCGTGATTGCGTGAAAATTATATCAGCGTGATCCGTGATTTTGGTTTTGGTAAAACGTGATCGCGTGATATGGTGACGTGAAACGTGAATTTTTAGTCCTTTTCAGTCTTTTTAGTGTCCCTCCTCCTCCCCCGAGCCTCCCCCGAGAGCTCAACGTTCGTACTTGCTACATCTGGCACGGGCAAACCCCGGGGACACTACAATCAGCCGAGTCGTGTATCAGATACAGTATAGGCAGTATAGACTGGTGGTGACAGTTCCACTGACATAGCTCACTACATTACAAGTAGCACTGGTCGGCCTGGAACTAGTCTAATACAGTTTGCTGACAAAAGTGGTCTCCCTTGACTGGATTCCAAATCTATTACTATTTGTATGATGGTCTCGGTAGTACAGCATAATACCGCTAGGTGCGCGCAGATCTAATAGCGTGCGAGAATCGTATCTGCTTGTTTATGGACTTCATACCGTGGCAGAATGGCAGAAGCTATTCTTCCGTTTGAGTTTATTGTTTGTATTTTTGCTAATGGGGTCAGTTTGAAAGCCTCAGAATACATCTGACGGCTCAAGTTTGTGTGTGTTTTTTTTTTTTTTTTTTTGTTGTTGTTGCAACCCACACATTGTACTAGAGAAGCTCGAGCCTATAGCGTTTCACGTCTGCTCATCCACATTTAACGTGAAATGTGAAAGTTCTGCTATTTTCACGTGAAGACGTGATCCTTGTTTTTATTTTACGTGATCACGTGAACACACATCCCCTTTGGGACCCCCTTAAAAGTTGGTCACACAGTTACTAAAATATTTATTTATGCATGTTTATATATGCATAATTTAAAAAATGTGAAATAAAACGTAAAAACTATTGTGACTTCCGGTTTTATTTTAAAGGTGGTACATCAGGGTTTTTTTTGGTGGAAAAATCATCATTTCAAAGATGTGAAATTCATGATGAAAGCATCATATTAATTCAAACGCAATATTGCCAAGGTCTAAAATTGGAATTCACCATAGCTTGTGAATGAAATCTGGGTTAAAGACTTAACCCTAAGGTCCCTTGTTAATAGGAAAGCACATATTAACTGTAGAATGAACTTCCTTGTAAAGAATAAGGAGTCATTTTAGGCTCTTTCATTATGTTTATGTTATGTTTACCAGAAAAAAAAGTCATTTGTCAGTTTTAAGTTGGACTCTTAGATCCTCACTGAAAGCGTATGTACCACCTTTAAACCCTCACAGAGTGTGAACTTTACTTCTGTGTATTGGAATTGGTAAAATGTTAAAGGACAAAAGAATTGATGTAAGTTTAAACTTATTTATTTTACATCGATTGTAACGAAAGCTCTATGAACTTATTTGAATCACTCTCGATGTCTTCCTGGATAGAACCAGTACTAAACAATGCAAAGTGTCTTGCTCAGGGACACAACGCATATGGCAATGACGGGAATCGAAACCATGACTTTTGGATCATGGGAGCAACACTCTACCACTAGACCACAGCACTCCACAACTGGTGTAAAGAGGCAAGTCTAAGAACAAGAGGAGTGCCAAAATGGCCCTGAATCGTTTATATGATGATCTTGGCAAATATAAAAAAATGATAAAACAAGGTCATAACAGAATTTTATCTTGCAGTCAATTGATTTCATGCCCAGTAAGTGTATATATTGTTTAAGGATGGGGATCTCAGTGGTTTCGAGGTATGATCCAGGGGTTATTTCCACATGGGTGGGATGGATCCGGTGGCCAATGGTGATGGATGTTTTACATTTTCAACACGTGTAAGTGAGTATATATGACAGTAGATTTTTTTTGTGATCCACTTTTCCTTGGTAGAACCAGTACTGTACACCCGTCATCCGTAAGAATCAACACTTCCTCACAAGTCGAGCTCCGAATGGGATTCGAACCCACAACGGAAAGGCGAGAAGGTTTACAACACAACGTCGTTAACACCTCGGACACGAAAACGCTTGATTGCATGTTTGTATTCGTCTAGTCAGGTGAAGTAAGTGTATGGTCATAAGATTGGGATCACAACAGTTTACAAGTTATGACCCAGGTGTGGTGGTAGACACAAGGGCTGATGCTGGTTCAATGGTTATATCCATATATTCATGCCCAGAAGTGTATGTAAGCTTATAGACGAGGACCTCAACAGATTCCAAGTTGTGATCCAGAGTTTATGTTCCAAGGGGTGAGGGTAGACCACAAGGCCGATATTATGGCGGATTATGGTACATGCAAAATATTAGACCTCTAGCTCACGTAGTCAGAGAAGATTTTGTACAGATTTTCCTTTACAACTAAAACTGACACACGGGATGGTGCCAGATTTGACTCCATAGAGGCCCATAAACTTACGCTGCATGCAATATTGTGAGAGATCTGTACCTGGTGGTTTCAGAGAATTGTTTCCCTATGTAAGTCTATGTGAAACGTGACCACTGGGGCGGATGACCAAACTGTTCAACAGGGTCACCATATTAACAAAATTGGTAGAGGATCATACGCTTATAGTAAATGAAAAATATCAAACCTCAGGATTTTGTAAAGAAAATGTTTTTTGAAAGTTTTCCCCTATTTACCATATATGTAAAACGTGGCGCTATCGGACCCTTTAGTAAAGGACCTTAAGCTTATGGTTACTACTAAATATTAAAGCTTCATCTTTTGTAGTTTCAGGGAAAGAGAACTTGCTATAATTGTGACCCACGAGGCAAAGTCAAATTTGACCCCATAATTTAAGCAAAAATCCAATTAAATATTTCATATTTCTTTTGTCGCGATGGGCGAGACACCCTCAGATCAAGGTATTGTTTTGATCGTCAGCTGTTGTTTGTTTTTTATGTTGCGCCCCAAACCACCACACACACTAAAGGTGAGAAGTTTCTCAAATTTTAATAAAGGTCACGCACGCACGCACGCACACCCTTCTCCAACGCCAATCGGAAATTATGGATCCGCCACTGACTATACTCCTGCATGTCCAGCACATACCCACCGGCCCATACGCAATATTAAAGGGACACACGGCAATCTTGAAGTATTTGAATTGAATTGAATTGGATTTTATAGTCGCACCAACAGCTAAGGTCATATGGCGACTTTCCAGCTTCCATTGGTGGAGGAAGACCCCAGGTGGCCCTCCGGTTAATTTTCGTGCACGGGCGGGCACCTGGGTAGAACCACCGACGTTCCGCAAGCCAGCTGGATAGCTTCCTCACATAAAGATTCCTAGGCCCCTGAGGGATCGAACCTGCAGCGGTGAGGGGCAAGTGATTTCAAGTCAGAGACGTTAACCACTCGGCCACGGACGCCACTGAAGTATTTGAAATGGGTGTCTCGATTTATATATCCAGTATCCTTTTTACTTTTATCCTGGTTACATTTAAATAAATCAAGTTTTAATTATTCACTATTTCGTCTTATTATACTTTAAGTTTTAATATATTACTGGCAAAAATTAACGGCTTAATACAATTATAATAATTAACATTAGTGATTGAACAAATGGAAGAGACGCCGCTAGTTTGAAAAATAAAAACAGATTGCCACGTGTCCCTTTAAAGCTACAGCTCTTGTAGTTTCAGGGAAGGAGAACTGTGTCAAATGTTTTTTCCTTATAAAAGTCTAAAACTGTGACCTCGAGGTGGAGTCCAATTTGACAACATCATTTCAGTACAAAACCAATTAAATAGGTGGGCGAGACACTCTCAGACCGAGGTTTTGTTTTGGTTTTCAGTTTGTTTTTAATGTTGTGCCCCAAACCACTACACACTAAAAGGTGAGAAGTTTCACAAATTTTAATAAAGGTCACGCACGCACGTGGCTCCTCCCCGACACTAATCTGAAATTATGGATCCTACACTGACTATATTCATGTACCCATACGCACATACGCACGTGCGTATATGCATTTTCATAATAGCTATGCAGCAGCTCTCTTTGTAATCAATATATAACCTAAGGATTTATAAAAAATATATTTTTTTATAAATTATAAAATTACAAAGAAACTGAATATAGATATAATGAGCTTTTTTTTATATATATACATATTATAGTCAAATACTTGCTAAAAAAGTGGACGACAATAACTGAGCAAGTTTTGTTTTTAAAATACTCTCTAAAAAGTAGACGACAATAACCTTATGAAGAGTATTCGGGCAATGCTTCAGAATGTGTCAATCATTTAACATCGTGAATATTCATAACCTACTCTAGGTCGTTAGCTACCTGTGGTCGTTGGGATATAGCGCTGGCGCCGCGCCCGCGAACTTGATCCTTTCGCTACTTTCGCCAATTTCGCCAATACCAGCAGTCAGTTTAAATGGGTTAAAATGACTTTAGCCAAATTGGCGAAAGCACTTGACAAAAGTTTCGCCATTTGCAATTTGATTTCGCCTATGGCGACTGGCGAAGGCAAATGAAGATCCCAGGTAGTCCAGCCAATGATAGCCGGTGACAGACTGTGGGACAAGTGGGACAACCTATGGTAGCAGGTTGGTGCTGGGCCTGCGATAGCTGGCTAAAGATGGGTGGACAACCTATGGTAGCAGGTTGATGCTGGGCCCACGATAGCAGGCGACAGATGGGTGGCAAACCTATGGTAGCAAGTTGATGCTGGGCCTACATGGGTGGACTACCTACGGTAGCAGGTTGATGCAGAGCCTACGATATCAGGCGACAGACTGGTAGACAACCTACGGTAGCGGGTTGATGCAGAGCCTACGATAGCAAGCGACAGACGGGTGGACAACCTACGAGAGCAGGTTGATGCAGAGCCTACGATAGCAGGTGACGAACGGATGGACAACCTACGATAGCAGGTTGATGCAGAGCCTACGATAGCAGGCGACGGACGGGTGGACAACCTACGATAGCAGGTTGATGCAGATCCTACGATAGCAGGCAAAAGTTGATGCAGAGCCAACGATAGCAGGCGACGGACTGGTGGACAACCTACGATAGCAGGTTGATGCAGAGCCTACGATAGCAGGCGACGGACGGGTGGACAACCTACGATAGCAGGTTGATGCAGATCCTACGATAGCAGGCAACAGTTGATGCAGAGCCAACGATAGCAGGCGACGGACTGGTGGACAACCTACGATAGCAGGTTGATGCAGAGCCTACGATAGCAGGCGACGGACGGGTGGACAACCTACGATAGCAGGTTGATGCAGAGCCTACGATAGCAGGCGACGGACGGATGGACAAGCTACGATAGCAGGTTGATGCAGAGCCTACGATAGCAGGCGACGGTCCGGTGGACAACCTACGGTAGCAGGTTGATGCAGAGCCTACGATAGCAGGCGACGTACGAGTGGACAACCCACGGTAGCAGGTTGATGCAGAGCCTACGATAGCAGGCGACGGACGGGTGGACAACCTACAGTAGCAGGTTGATGCAGAGCCTACGATAGCAGGCGACGGACAGGTTGACAACCTACGATAGCAGGTTGATGCAGAGCCTACGATAGCAGGCAACACAGTTGATGCAGAGCCTACGGGTGGACAACCCACGGTAGCAGGTTGATGCAGAGCCTACGATAGCAGGCCACGGACGGGTGGACAACCTACGGTAGCAGGTTGATGCAGAGCCTACGATAGCAGGCGACGGACTGGTGGACTGGTGGACAACCTACGATAGCAGGTTGATGCAGAGCCTACGATAGCAGGCGACGAACGGGTGGACAACCTACGATAGCAGGTTGATGCAGAGCCTACGATATAGGCGACGGACGGATGGACAACCTACAATAGCAGGTTGATGCAGAGCCTACAATAGCAGGCGACGGTCCGGTGGACAACCTACGGTAGCAGGTTGATGCAGAGCCTACGATAGCAGGCGACGGACGGGTGGACAACCGACGGTAGCAGGTTGATGCAGAGCCTACGATAGCAGGCGACGGACTGGTGGACAACCTACGATAGCAGGTGACGGACTGGTGGACAACCTACGATAGCAGGTTGATGCAGAGCCTACGATAGCAGGCGACGGACGGATGGACAACCTACGATAGCAGGTTGATGCAGAGCCTACGATAGCAGGTGACGGTCCGGTGGACAACCTATGGTAGCAGGTTGGTGCAGAGCCTACGATAGCAGGCGACGGACGGGTGGACAACCTACGGTAGCAGGTTGATGCAGAGCCTACAATAGCAGGCGACAGACGGGTGGACAATCTACACAAATGAAACAATGAAATGAAAAACTTTAAAAAAAATCAAATGAAAAAAAAAAAAAAAAGTAAAAAAAGTAAATGAAAAATATTTATAAAACAAAAAAACAAAACAAAATTAAAATCACATAAAAAAGAAAAAAGAAAAAAAGGTAAAAAACATCAACATTTACTTAACATAATAATACAAAAAGAAAATAAATAAAAACTAAGGCTTAACAAGGCAAAAGATAGCATCTTTAACTAAACCAAGGGCCATAACTCTGCTGTTACCGGTCCGATCTGGCTGGTTTTCGAACTTGTCCGAGCTTTCATTGATATTAGCAATCTGGAAAAGGTTGGTAAAGATCAGATGAAACATGAAGGCCATATCGTCTTAACGAGACAAACTATATCATTTTTAACTAATTCAAGGGCCATAACTCCGCTGCTACTTGTCAGATCTGGCTAGTTTTCGTATTTGTCCGAGCTTTCATTGACATTAACAATCGGTAAAGATCGGATGAAAAATGAAGGCCCTATCGTCTTAGTGAGGCAGAATATAGCATTTTTAACAATCAAGGGCCATAACTCCGCTGTTACTAGTCCGATCTGGCTGGTTTTCAATTTTGTCCGAGCTTTCCTTGACATTAACAACCTGGTAAAGTTTGATAAAGATCGGATGATAAATGAAGGTCCTATCGTCTTAACGAAGCAAAATATAGCATTTTTAACTAAATCAAGGGCCATAACTCCGATCTTGCTGGTTTTCGAACTTGTCCGAGATTTCATTGAATATTAACAATCTGTTAAAGTTTGGTAAAGATCGGATTAAAAATGAAGGCCCTATCGTCTTAACGAGAAAAAGTTAACAGACGACGATTGATGACGGACGGACAACTCGCCATCCCATAAACTCTACTGGCCGAACTAATAAAACGTTAATTATCGTTTTAATTAATGTTGTTGTCAAACAGAATATTGCTAACAATAATGATTAGATACTAGATAACAGCCAAGTATATGTATAACCATGTACTGATTTTTGTTGATAACAAACTACGAGTATCCGCATACCATAATACCTTATTGAAAGTTTGTATAAAGACAGATTCGTTGTTTACGCCTTGTAAACATAAAAAAGGAATTTTAATCGAATTTTAAATCATCTTAAATATTATATTTTAAAGCAAGTAACACGTTCTTTATGCGGGGTGTTAAATTACCGAAAATGTTAAAGGGGAATCACTATCTTGTTGGTGGCGTTCCACCAAACTGATGTTCACATTGCGCATAGCTTTAGCGGAAGTTCTTCCCTGGCTGAAGCTACAGCAGATGTCAGGCTGGAATTATTTTGCTTCTGGGATCGTAGCCCCTCGAAAGTAGTGGTTTTAAAAAATAATCCCAACATGGAACATAGAAACAAAGAACAAAGAGGCAGTTTATGGCTGGATGACATCAATTGTGTTATTATACAGAAAGTGAATCGTCACTTTGTATTCATTAGAAAGGATGCAGCACACCGGTACTACCGTTGGGGCATTACTAGATCGGATAGAGGCCACTCTCCAAGTGGCACATATGACATCAGAAATATTGCAAACATTCCAGGCAAAGGTCAGTAACATTACAGACAAAGGTCAGTCCTTGAATGCTGGATTTCCCGTTCGACATTTATATCTACTTTCATCAACCCATTCCGAGTTGATAGCAGGTATTATACCACTAATTATATTCCCCATAGACACCAATGTTAAAGTGTCGCATATTAATGATTTGCTACAAATTCAACTCAAGTATGGATAATGCAGCAGTGTAATGTTTATATAGAAATCTAATTTTCCGCTTGAAAAATCACCAGAAAAGGTGGGGTCACAAGACATGTAAGAAAGTTCTTGTTTGTTTACTTAACAGGTCAGAGGGCTGGCGTGGAGCAGTCGGTAGCGCGGCGGATTTGTAACTGGAGGCCCCGGGTTCAATCCTCCGTGGTGCCACTGAGTTCCGTCGGTGTGTTCTTAGGCAAGACACTTTTCCTTAGCCTCGTCCGTCGGATGGGGACGTAAACCGGGCGGTGCCGTGTATCGGTCTATCCTCCGAGCACGTTAAAGAACCATAGGAATCTATTCGATAATAAGAGTAGGGCACGGTTCCCGGATTCCTAGGTATCCTTCCCCTCTCTCTGGGGCGGCTCTAAATAACCTATACTGTGTTGATGAGCCGTTAAACAACATTCAATTACTTAACAGGTCAAGGGTACAGCTGTTTCATTGATTGACTGTTTTCATTGCTCACAAAGTGTAAGCATAGAGTCGAAATTTCGAAAATGTTCATCAGTGATCCAGTAAAATCTATTAAAACGCTTCTTATACATACAACCACAAAATCGAATAGAAATGGGCAGTTTTCCCATACTTATAATGCCCGTTTTCATCCAAAAAAGGGGGGATTACTTTTTATTATAGGAACTACATTCGACTGCACCTCGGAGGCTACACCTCGAAGGCTTACATGTAATTAGTGGTGCACCTAGCATCGACGACGGGTTATACTGTCGATCGTCTGTCGTCCAGTACAGCCTGATATTGATGATGATCTATTACAAACCTTAGCTGTTGGAGAGAAGTTCATGGAATTCAAGTTACGTTGCCGCATTTAGCTACAAATAGGTGCGAAATTTGAGTCATTTGAGTAAGAACTAACAAAATTAATTCGATAAAACAAAACTTTTGAAAATTAGGAGAACTAGAACTTTTACCAAAGGGCGATTTATATTCTCCCGTTTCCTACTGTTGGGTAAATATAAATCATCAACGGCGATGAAGTTTCATGAGATTTTCCCCAGCGAGGAAGGCGTTACAGGTCGGACAAGGAATTTTCATGATCCGGTCACGGTGACCTTGACCTTAAAACCATTAGGGGTCATCCTCTCATCACAGGCAGTCTACCCATCAAGTTTCATGAGATTTGCTTGAGGGTGAGAGAAATTATAGAGCGGGACAATGATTTTCATGATCGGATTATTGTGACCTTGACCTACTGAGCTCAAAATAAATCGATAGGGGCCATTTTAACACCACTGGCTATCAACCAATAAGTTTCATGAGATTTGCTCCAGGGGAGAGGAGTTGCAGAGCGGATTAAGGATTTTCATGATCGGGCCATGTTGACCGCGGCAAATGACTTACTGACCTCAAAATCAACAGGAACCATTTTCTCACTACGGGCTGTCCACCCGTGAAGTTCCATGAGATTTCATTCAGGGAAAGAGGGTGGGGGAAGACCGACAAGGATTTTCATGATCGGGACAAGTTGACCTTGAACCTTTGACCTCAAAATCAAAAGGGGTCATCCTCTCACCACGGAATGCCCACCTATGCAGTTTTATGAGATTTACTTGAGGCGGAGAGGAGTTCCAGAGCGAGCAAGGATTTTCATGATCAGGACATGTTAACCTACTGACCTCAAAATCAATAGTGGCCATTCTCTCACCATGGAATGCCCACATATGAAGTATTATGAGATTTGCTCTAGGGGTAGAAGTTACAGAGCGAACAAGGATTTTCATGATTGGGCCATGCTGACCTTGACCTTAAAGGGACACTGTCCGTAAATAAGCAGATATTGCACATAGCCATTTTTATTCAGTGAAATGTATACATGAAAACATTAGCATAGACCCATATAAGCCTTTAGTAATACATTCTCGAGTTTGAAAAAGCGAAGTTTTTATTTATTATTTGTAAACAATGTGGGACCAACACCTCATTATTTACATTTTCTGCTGATCACGTGACGTCCATTAGCGCATTAGCTTTTCTGTATAGTATATCTTGTAAGACATACTAAAACGTGGGGTTACCTCATAACCCACACTAAAATTACACTCACGGGTAATAAGATAATAATAATCGAACTTCGCTATAGTCAAGCTCGCTCGCAACTGAGCTAAGCTAAATGGGCTCTTAAGTGTAATTTTAGTGTGGGTTATGAGTCAACCCCACGTTTTAGTGTGGGTAATACGAGTTCAACCCCATGAAGCGAAGCGGACTTCTTTCTTTTTTTTTATACTGCTATTGAATTCCGTCAAACAGCCTTGTTTTTTAGTAAATATTCAATAATGTTTGGTGTGTTATATTTGTCAAAGTAATTATCGTGTTTTATAGGTAAAAACTACGGACATTGTCCCTTTAAAATCAAGTGGGATCATCCTCTCACCCGGGCTGTCTACCCATGAAGTTTCATGAGATTTTCTACAGAGGGAGAGCCTCTGGTTTTAAAGGGACACATGGCAATCTTGATTTTTGCAATGCTTGTGCTGTCCCATTAGTTTTTCTACATACAATACATTTGTTTAATCATTAATTATAATAAAAGTAAAAAGCATATTGATTTTTGCATATAAGTAACTGTCGATTATATTACATCAATAATATATTCAAATCTAAGAAAGAATATCTCAGAAAAGTTGAACAAAGCGCCGCCTAACGGGGCATTATACGCTCATTTCCTAAAGTTTTTATGTTAAAAGCATTTCCTAGGTGTCGGGTCAATGTAACCTTTGACCTTCTAACTGAAAAATAACTGATAGGGATGTTGTTTAACCAAGAGCACTATTTGTATAAAGTTTCAAGACTGTAGATCAAATATTCGTGAATAACAGCTGGGAAGGAATTTGTCATGATATGGTCACAGTGACCTAGACATCTGACCTACTAAGCTTAACATTAATAGAGGTTGTTTATTTAACATGGGTACTATTTCTGTCAAGTTTCAAAAGTTTAGGTCTAATTGTTACAAGTTACAGTGAGGAAAATGTCTTAGGATTCAGTTATTGTCAGTTCAATGTGACCTTGATGACCTACTGAACCCAAAAGTGATAGAGTTTCTCCTCTCACCAAGGGCAATGTACCTACAAAGTTGCATGAGTGTAGGTATTATACTCCTGGAATTATCACTTGGAATATGTACTGGTGACCTTGACCTTTGACCTAGTGACCCCAATAGCAACAGGGTTCCTGTCTGACCAAACGCAATGTATCTATAAGTTTCATGAGTATGAGTGCTGTGGTTTCACAGTTTGGCGGAATGTGTATTTCCATATAAGGTCATGGTGACCTTGACATTTGGCCTTCTGACCCCAAAGACAATAAGGTTCCTTCTCTTGCCAACATCAATGCACATATGAAATTTCATCAGTGGGGGTGTTATGGTTTTGATGATATCGCTCAGAATACATATTACCACATGAGGTCATAGCGACCTTGACCATTGACCTGCTAACCCCAATGAAATACAATATTTTCACTTACCAAGGGCAATGTAGGGGAAGTTTCATGAGTGTAGGTTTTATGGTTTTGAAGTTATCCCACCAAATGCCTGTTTCCATATAATGTCACGTTGACCTTGACCTTTGAACAAATGACCCAAAATCAATAGGGTTCCTCCTCTCACCAAAGTCAATAAACCTATGAAATTTTTGAGTGTGGGTATTATAGTTTCGAAGTTATCGTGAGGAATGCCTATTTCCATACAAGGTCATGGCCACCTTGACCTTTGTCCCACTGAACCATAACCAATAGGGTTCCTCCTCTCACCAAAGGCAATGTACCTATGAAGTTTCATAAGTGTGGGTATTATGGTTTCGAAGTTATCAGATGGAAAGCCTATTTCCATATAAGGTCATGGTGACCTTGACCTTTGACCTACTGGGCACCAAAACAATAGGGTTCCTCCTTTCACCTAGGACAATGTACCTATGAAGTTTTATGAGGGTAGGTGTTACAGTTTTGAATTTATTATTCAGAATGCATGATTCAATGTAAGGTCAGTGACCTTGACCTTTGCCTACTGGCCCCAACAACAAAAGGGTACCTCCTCTCAACTAGGGCAAAGTATCTATGAAGTTTTATGATTGTATGTGTTTTTTTGCATATTTCAATATAAGGTCACTGTGACCTTCACCTTTAACCAGCCCAAAAGAATATGGGTTCCTGCTTTCAACAAGGGCGATGAACCTATGAAATTTCATGAGTGAGGATGTTAAGTTTTTAGAGTTTTCATGTGAAATTCATACTTTCATATAAGGTGATGGTGACCTCGCCCTTTGAATTACTGACCCCAAACACATTAGGGTTTCTCCACTCACCATGGGCAATGTATGTTGGTGTTTCAATTTTGAAGTTATCATGAGGAATGCCTTTTCTATATAAGGTGATATTGACCTTTGCCTACTGGCCCCAACAACAATAGGGTACCTCCTCTCAACTAGGGCAATGTATGTACCTATGAAGTTTTATGACCTTTAACCTACTGACCCCAAAAGAAATAAGGTTCCTCCTTTCACCTTGGGTAATGTACCTATGACATTTTATGAGTGTAGGTGTTACAGTTTTGAAGTTATTTTGTGGAAGAAATATTTCCATATAAGGTCAATGTGACCTTGACCTTTGACCTACTGGCCCCAAAAGCAACAGGGTTTCTCCGCTCAACTAGGGCAATGTACCTATGAAGTTTCATGAGTGTAGGTGTAATGGTTAAGTAGTTATAGTCCGGAATACGGTATTGTTTACGGACGGACCGACGGACAATCCCGTACCATTATACGTATACAAATAAAAATTGTTTTTGATATATGCAAGCAGATTTAAAGTCATTATGATACTTGATTAATAAATCAAGAGGCTAATTTTAACGATTGATAAATCCGCCCTGCTATCCAGTCAGAGCCACGCCTGCCATCAGAGGTGTTACATGACGAAACAACAACAAACTTATATTTTTGTTATTTAATATTCATGAACTACTTCCAAAACATCCTAGCATTGCACGCAAAACATAGTTCTTTAATTAAGTATTTAATATGCTCGAATATTCCGAAAGAAAGTTTGCATTAAAATTAAAATTTCTATAGAAATATTTGTATTAATGTGAATTAAAAGTATGACAGCTTTATAAAATGATACTTAAAGTGTTTGTGAGCTGTATGAATAAACATGGTTTGTCATTAAATACCTTTTATATTACCTTGATATTAAAGTATTTCTTTACAGTTGTAAAAGACTGACATTGAACAGGTCAGTACGACATATTTCCCACAGATGTAAAATCACATCTAAGGAGAATTTATTTGTTCTTTGTATATGGATGAATACATAAGGCTGGTATTAGAGGGGCAAATTCAGGGTGTGCACATGGCCCCCACACTATTTAAACAAAGTAGAGAGAACAAAATCCCAGCTTTGTTTGAATATTTGATTAATGTTTAATATAGCACATGTATAATATATAAAATTTGAACACAACAAATTAATAGTCATTATCCAACTGCTTGTAATATTTCTTGTCAACTCGTTCACAAAAGCTGACTAGATTATCGAACTTCTTAATGACAAGGGCAAATTCTTTGTTAGGTAAATCTGTGGTTAGCAAAGTGAATAAATGTCCAAACACTAAGGCATCCAACTCTGTAGGCCTGCAATGAGAATAGAGATACATTGAAGGCTTGCTGATACTTGTTATTTTAATACAACAAAACTTGATGAACGCCCAATTTTTACGTCAGAGAAATCAAAGATAAAAGATTTAGAAACTTCACAATCTTCCTGTCACATTATAATGACACCGGGACGACCAGTCCTAGAACTACCCTTTATATGCTGAACATCAAGCAAGGGAGATATTAGTATTGTTTTTATAAAGTATTTGACGTAACCTGGTAGGGAATTGAAACTACGACCTCCTGTTTGCGAAGTGGAAACTATATCAGTATGCCAACCCTGCTGATATTAAATTTGTAAAACCACAATACTCTATAGGCAAATTTCACAGTATAACTCCACATGTGACTCGAACTTTTACTCTGACAAAGGTCATTGGTTAAACAGAATATTTAGCACCTTGGTCTAAACTAAATACAAGTTAACAGAATGAAGGCGTGAATCAACTAGTTTTTCATCCTATAAGCAATCAAGACAACTGTTAACCCTTAACCCCCTACATATATATCATGGAGTGTTCTTTCTTTGAATTAAGACCATTCCATTTATGTGACAAAGTGGTGTTTTTGGGAAAACGACTGATCAGCAGCCAGACATTGCAAACCCTGATCACCCTGCGAGTTACTCGCAGGCTGATTTGGGTTTACAAATTGTAAACCCTGATCACCCTGCGAGTTACTCGCAGGCTGATTTTGGTTTACAATGGACGTAAAGGCTATTATAGTTGTGCTTTGCGGGTTAAGGATTAAAAAATGCAAATTATTACTTGTTTCCAAAGAAAAAGTCCTGTTTGGCCAATCTTTCTGACAGTGCCTGGCAACATGTGTGAACTTCATCACACACCTGTAAATATAAACAAATTATTGTAATAATTCTTATAGGCATGTAGTGTATGTAAATATATCTTACCTCCTACTAATTTTTAGTATTTTCATTGGATACAAGGCATCACCTGAGTGCCGTATATTAACCATACGTGGCAGCTTTTCTATACAAGCCAAACAACATGATGCTGTTTGGGGTAACGTTAGGTGGCGTCACATATTGCAACATTATGTGACGTCACATACTTTTCAGAAAGTACATCGCGCGTTTTACGGTCGCAAATTTGAAACTTTAGCCATTGCAATGGAGCAACGTGTTACAATATAAAATGTAGTCATAAGATATATTCTTCTAATTTAATAATTTGTTCATACATTTTTGCTCTATTAAACATTTATTGTTGTTATTTTGTTTTTGTGTACAACCTTGTTTGCTGATCACTTTTTTTTTTATAAATGTAGTTGGTAAGATAGATTTGTTACACAGTGTGTTAGTGACGAAATACAGGATAGACGTATATTAGAAAAACTAACACACTTGTAAGGCCAAAAAAATTATGTGTGTTTCAGGTTACACTAAAAAAAAAGAATAGGGTAGGTAGGAAGGTATTTTTTTTTTTTTTTTTTGTAAAATATATTTTGGGGTCAGCGCTAACATTTATGGCAGGTCGGGTAACCGGAAACACAACATATTTTTATTTTGGCCTAACTTATAGTATCAAACCAAACTCAAGTCCTCTAACACTTACAAATCCAATCGGCATGCAGGATATCATCTCCATACATGTGACACTTTGAAGCCACACTCTGGGAGATTTAAGATTTTTTTTAAGGGAGATTTGTCCAAGATCTGTGAGATTCTATATAAAGCATAAGGTATAAATGTGGTTTTAAAAAAATATTTTCATACATTTAAGCTTTTTAAAGCATTTAAAATAGGAATATGTCATTTAAGAGCTTTTAAATTTGATTTCATTTCATTTTTTCAGTGAGATGTTCAAATCGCAGAGATGACTTCTGAAGAGAAGAAATTGTGAGTTTTGGTCTCACAGAGTGAGGTATGATATGTATGTATGCATATCAAATGCACACTCATTTTTAGAATAAAATTATCATGACAAATTCTTATAGGCTATTATTACATGCCTTACTATAAACAGTAACATATTTTATAGGAAAATCTGTGTTTATCGCTCCTTTCTCAACATCCATAATCAGCACACTGTGCCATTATGGATTATGGAAAATCGGCACAGTACCAACAGACTGTTCGCACGCGAAAACATCGACATCATCAAGCAACACGACATCAACGTCATCAAGCATCAAAATGTCATAGTGGAGAGCTATGGAGCGGACGTTGAAATCTCAACTGCAATTTTCACTGCCCAGGAAACAGATCTATTGATTTCAAATAAACGTTCAAACGTCGAAATAAATAATAATAGTGACAGAAGAAGATTTTTAAAAAAACCGACAAGACAGAAAACTGATTTAAATTAATTCATTAAATTAATTTATTAATTTAACAGAATTCATTTATTTGCAAAACAATTGATTGCATCTTAGACTAGATCTACGTGTATGTTTAAATTGTAGCGCTTTGTTCCTTTTCTCCTTCTCCATTTATAGTAAGGTATGCAGTGATTTTTTTACCTCTGCGTCCTGCGTCCAGGACGCACAAATATTTCCGTGGACGCAAAATGTCAGAACATGTGCGTTCTCGGGACGCACATAAATTGCAAGTAAAGAGTTCTGTAATTCATATTTCCCCTGTAAGAATTCAATCCGTCGCTTTTTTCTCCGCGTCTACCGCCATATTTCCCCTGTAAGAATTCAATCCGTCGCTTTTTTCTCCGCGTCTACCGCAATATTTGTCTATTCGATGAGGGTTAAGTTTACCCTCGCACCGTTCCGCGTAATTTTGTAACGTCGATTATTATTGGATAATGGTCATATGATAAGCCAATGGAATCGGCCGTGAGGTAAAACACGAAACGGTGTGGAAGTAAACATTTCACGAGTTGGCGATGCATCGTCTGCAAAATGGGGCCAAAGAGAAAACTAAACAATGACTCAAAGCAACAAACACTCGAGTTTCATTCAAAAGGCCAGTACATCCTCCAATAATGACGCTTGTGAGAAATGTTTTCAGATGGTAGTTAATCACATGTTTGTTCAGATCAGTATTTGGTATGTTCTAGTCATTCAGATTGCAATAAATCATCTTTCTTTTCATAGTAATATTTTGCAAATTCTAGTCATTGATGTTAACAGTTTAGTTAGTTCTATTTTAAGGATTATTACTACTTCTCTTAAAGAAAGGGGGATGTTGATAGAATGATGCAGTGTTCTCACAACTGCGATTGTTATGCTCTCACCGTATGTATGCCTGATATTAAAGTTATCAACACCATGTTATAAAATAGTGCTTGAATTTGAAATAAATTGCTACTAAAACCTGGGACTCACTCCTTTAGTTTTGGGACTCATAGATTTTTGGCCCAGCGAGTCCTAGGACTCGTACTAGTGAATTTGTAAAAAAATCACTGGTATGTAATAAAAGGTAAATATACAGCTGTGGTGTACCTTTTGTCGATAATGGCACACCTAGTGCAAGGCCCTCGGGCTAAAGCCCGCGCGCCATTAAGGAACTAGGTATGCCATTATCGACAAAAGTTACGTAACCTCTAATTATTGCATCATACCAATTTATTATATGTAGGCATACAGTGCATCATTCATACCAAATCCCTTTTAAATATGGCAGCCCTGAGTGAACATCATTTGAGTTGTACTTTCAGCTGCATCTGACTTGTACAGTCTGAAGGTGTTGACTTTTACAGTCTGCAGTTTGCAGAAGTTGATATTTTCAGAGCCAACTGGTACAGTATGAAGGCATTGATTTCATCCAAACTATATATATTTCGTTAGTCATGAACAGCCTACTATAGAAATAAGTAATAGATAGTCTGGTCTCCGCGAGTTGACTTATTTAAAAAACCAACGAGCTGAGACCAGACTCTATCTTTTTTGTAGCATGGTGTACTTAGTAACACTCAGACGTCATAGTGACTGTACTCTAAATTCCAATATCTGGTAGATGTAGCACTGTATAGCTACGCCCCTTTAGTTACCCTAAATTAAATGATTTAATGCTCTGCATTCATAAAGGAAATGTCACCGACCATGCTACAATATCTTTTAAAGGAATGAGCATCCTATTTTACCCATTTGTATACATCTTCAAATTTGATTTACACATCATTTATACCTCTTCAAAAGTTTTCTTTGCCCATTCCAAGCTGGATAATCTCCCTTGGATTTCGTTTTGTTTTGTCCAAGGTAGTATCTTGTTCAATGGCCAAGGGTACATAGAACCATGTCTGGGCTTGGTCACCTTCAAAACAACATCAACATTAACTGTTATTATCAACATAAGTATGTATCACTCTTTCTAAGATATTACATCTCTCTCTCTCTCTCTCTCTCTCTCTCTCTCTCTCTCGCCATTTTCTCTCCCTCTGAATAAATGAACTATATTTTATATAATTTTATATAAACAATCCAAAAAAGAAACAGTTAAAATGTGCATACAATTATAATCACAACTTTTTATTTGTTATGTATTCATATCATTAAGTAAACGCATTTACACAAGCCTATATTTACACAAGCCTATATTTACACAAGCCTATATTTTCCTTCTGAATTCTTTTCACAAGTTGTTGACATCAGTCAATGTCTATAAATGTTTCAGTTTCAGCTTTATCACATACTGTAAGTTTTTACCTACTCGGCCACTTCTGCGAGGCTACACGCCAGATAGTGTTCAGTGCTGACTAACGTGTTGCCCAACAGAGACATGTTTAAGTTACGTATGTACAAATAACTGAATGTTTTAGCTTTAATTTGACAGTAAATGTTTACCTACTTGGCCACTTCTGCGAGGCTACACGCCAGATAGTGTTCAGTGCTGACTAATGTGTTGCCCACCAGAGACATGTTGAAGTTACATACAGTCGAACCTCGATAGCTCGAAGTCAGCGGGACCATAGGGATATCTTCGAGCTATCGGTGGCTTCGAGGCATCGAGGTAACGGTAAAATCCAAAATATCTATCCGAATTTGTGTACCAACCGAAATAGTGTTACTTGTGTACGTGATGTATCGTTCTCGGTATGTTTTTTATGTTCATGCATGTTTGTTTAAACCTCATAACGGATATATAACATGTAATTGTTACACTGAAAATACAAGAAAAACTGTAATAATGTGTTTGTTTTATCATTTATTTAGAGAAATATCACACTAATAGATTTTAACATACATTCCGAAAGTCGGAATAATGAGAACAAGGTAAGACTGTTTTCGTACATTATTTAATTAGAAAATCAACCGTGTTTTATTTATCGTAATTAACAGTAAACAAAGTCATAAATGTTCGCACCTTTAACAACCAACTTTATCTGTTTTCGCACTATGATCGAACTTGCTACAAACAAATACAAACGCGTCAATTACAATTAATATGGCCGACGTCGCATGGCAAGGGATCATCACCTTCGATTAAGCGAGGTTTAAATTCACACAAAAATGGATCTTCTGACCGTAAAAAGTATTCGAGCGAGCCGGGGTATTCGAGAAATAATATTCGAATAATCGAGGTTAAATTACATTGAATTATATAGGAGTTGTGTCGGGACCGGAAAATGTGTTCGAATTACCGATGGTATTCGAATCACCGGTGTTCGAGCTATCGAGGTTCGACTGTATGTACAAATAACTGAATGTTTTAGCTTTAATTTGACAGTAAATGTTTACCTACTTGGCCACTTCTGCGAGGCTACACGCCAGATAGTGTTCAGTGCTGACTTACGTGTTGCCCACCAGAGACATGTTGAAGTTACATATGTACAAATAACTGAATGTTTTAGCTTTAATTTGACAGTAAATGTTTACCTACTTGGCCACTTCTGCGAGGCTACACGCCAGATAGTGTTCAGTGCTGACTTACGTGTTGCCCACCAGAGACATTTTGAAGTTACTTATGTACAAATAACTGAATGTTTTAGCTTTAATTTGACAGTTAATGTTTACCTACTTGGCCACTTCTGCGAGGATTCATGCCAGATAGTGTTCAGCGTTGATCAATGTGCTGCCCACCAGAGACATGTTTAGGTTACGTATGTACAAATAACTGAATGTTTCAGCTTTAATTGAGAGTAAATGTTTACCTGCTCGGCTCCTTCTGTGACACTCCAGGCCAGACAGTGTTCAGCGCTGACTAACGTGTAGCCCACAAGAGACATGTTTATGTATGTACAATTTTTTTTAAAATGTTTCTTCTTTTATTTGACAGTAAAATTTTTACCTGCTCAGCTACTTCTGCAACACTCCATGCCAGATAGTGTTCAGCATTGACCAACGTGCTGCCCACTAGAGACATGTACGCCTTCAACTCGGACTTTTGTATATCAGTTAGACCGGTGTGCAACTGAAAGCCCTGTCAAGTGAAGAAGAACATCATAAATATTTTAAATATTTTTCTTTCATTCTAATCCCTTTTCTTCTGTTGTGTACAAAAATCATTCTGTAAAAATAATGAGAAATAAAATAAGTTTAAAGTAGCTATCGCGCCGCTATCGCGCCAACAACAGCCAAATTTTATAAATTATGTAACTGTTTCTAAACCTTCTGAAGACGAGGTATATATATAAATTTTGAGAATGCAAACTCTATAGAAACAATATAATCGGCTTTCACAAGCCAGTCCAAACCCCAAAATTGAAGCGTCGAACTAAGAGTTAACAACTCATAATTCTTTTTACGCATATTCAATCATGGGTATTTAAAGAACCAATGAAACTACACTTTTAATCGGCACATATACTCATGGACAGATTGTAATGAACGGGCCCGGGTTTGTAGTGTAATTTTACCATTACTTGTCAGATTTGTTCTTTCAACAAGTGAAGGATATGTATGTATATATGTATGGGGTTAAACTTTTGAAGTCAAAAAAAGAGAAAAGTTGAGAAAGTTTGAGAAAGCACAAACAAGAAGTACCTTAGAAGCGAATTGCTTACAACGGTATCGGACACGGTAAGAATTTTAACGGTCATATAACAATGGCGTCTTCTCGATGCAGTGAGCTTAATACCTGACTTCATAGTACTACCCCACTTGTCTACATAATACAACTAAAATGGTGACCCCTTTAATAATAGTCTTATTCTGGAATAGGCCTCTCATGGATTTTACCGTGAGACGTAATGTAGGTACAAACAACTGTTACAATTTCCTTCCATGTTTGTACCTACATAGAAAACCCATTCAGACCAGGATATTATCTATTAAAGTAACTGACATATGTATATACAAAACAACGAATTGAAGATGTTACATATATTTACAGATTACGACAGCTAACAAGACAAAGCACTTTGCTTCTCAGTGAATTTATATTACATGTATTGAATGTATGTATATAATATTCCTCAATTGTGTAAAAAACAAAACAATGCATGATCTCATTATGTTTACAAATGTGTAAGGTACAGACTTGTTTTATGTTTAGTTGCTGAAGAACAATATTTGTAATTATAATATAAAACAAATACACAGTTCATAAGATAAAAGGGGCATTTCTTGTGTGTCTGGAGGTCTGACTAACATTTTATATATGATATTTTCTATACTAATGCTTAATCCATTGTAAATCCAGATCAGCCTGCAAGTTTTAGATCAGGGTTTACAATGTCCAGCTGCTGATCAGTCATTTCCCGCAAAACACCCCTTTGTCACATAAATGGAATGGTCTTAATTCAAAGAAAGAACAGTCCATTATATATATGTAGCTGGTTAAGGGCTAAAAGGTCAAAAAATAATGAATGAGCCTATAAATTACCCCTTATATACAAGGTAACTCATTCTGCACAGTATTATGTGCTGCCCTAGGTTAAGCACCAGGGTTGCTCTATGCAATTTAAGTCCAATTTCATTTAAAATCTAGGGCGATTTCAAATTTTACACATGAAGAACATGCTGCTAACACCATATTTTACACCTGAAGAACATGCTGCTAACACCAAATTTTACACCTGAAGAACATGCTGCTAACACCATATTTTACACCTGAAGAACATGCTGCTAACACCATATTTTACACCTGAAGAACATGCTGCTAACACCATATTTTACACTTGAAGAACATGCTGCTAACACCATATTCTGATTGATATGACCTAATTATCATGAACTGGATCATTCTTAAAATTGTAGAATTTCCATGAAAAAAACAACTTGACGTACCCCTTTAACACAACAGTTTCTTCAAATGACAAATAATAAATAATGAATGTTTATCGTTCTCACCCTTGTGTGAACAGCAGCTATGATTGGTTCCATTTCGGATACAAGGAAAGCACCCAGTCGAATGAATGGAACACGACCTGAAACATAAATAATTGCATTCATAGGGCATTTTCCATTGAAGAACCAGACCAGTAGGTCATTAATAAATGCCTTAGTGTTTATTCTACTCTTTAAAACAATCAGATGGCTCAATCAGAATTTCAAATTTTGCCAACATTTATTCAAGACAATTTACTACCTGTGTTTTTCAACAGTCACTTAATCTATAAATAGAACATAATTATGAAAAATATGTAACACTAAGTCGTATAGAGGCTATGAAGAGATATTGTAACCATTTAGAAAAGGGGTTGGTCGCTACCCTCCCTTCCTTTCAATTTACTAATGGTGAATATTTCTTTGCATAACCTCTATCCTATACAATAACAAGACCTCAGTCTGAGGGTGTCTCGCCCACTTCGGAAAACCGTATATGAAATGGTAGGAATATGTAACAAGAGGCCCAAGAGGGCCTGTGAAAGCTCTACTGGCTGTTATACCATTGATGAATCGAGTCCTACTACATGGTGTCTAGAGTGTACACAAGGTTTTTCAAGTATTTGACCTAGTGACCTAGTTTTTGACACCATGGGACCCATTTTCGAACTATAATTAAGAATATAATATAATTAAGACAACATTTCGACAAAGTTTCATCATGATCCGGTCAGAAATATGGCCTCTAGAGTGTACTAATGACCTAGTTTCTGACCCTGTGTGACCCTGTGTGACCCATTTTCGAACTTTAGCAAGCTATAATTGAGACTAATATTCTGACAAAATTGCATCAAGATCGGGTCAAAAATATTGGCTCTAGAGTGTACACACGGTTTTTCCAAAGTTTGACCTAGTGACCTAGTTTTTAACACCATGTGACCCATTTTTGAACTTGACCAAGATATAATTAAGACAAACATTTTGACAAAGAGTGTACACAAGGTTTTTCCAATATTTGACCTAGTGACCTAGTTTTTAACCCCATGTGACCCATTTTCAAACTTGACCAAGATATAATTAAGACAAACATTCTGACAAAGTTGCATCAAGCTCAATATTTGACCTAGTGACCTAGTTTTTAACTTCATGTGACCCATTTCCGAACTTGATCAAGATATAATTAAGATAAACAATTTGACAAAATTTCATCAAGATTGGGTAACAAATATGACCTCTAGAGTGTACACAAGTTTTTTCAAGTATTTGACCTAGTGACCTAGTTTTTGACCCCACATGATCCATTTTTGAACTTGACCGAGATTTCATTGAGTCAAACATTCTGACAAAGTTCCATCAAGATCGGGCCAAAAATATGGCCTCTAGAGTGTACACACGTTTTTTCCAAAGTCTGACCTAGTTACCTAGTTTTTAACACCATGTGACCCATTTTCGAACTTGACCAAGATATAATTAAGACAAACATTTTGACAAAGAGTGTACACACGGTTTTTCCAAAGTTTGACCTAGTGACCTAGTTTTTAACACCATGTGACCCATTTTTGAACTTGACCAAGATATAATTAAGACAAACATTTTGACAAAGAGTGTACACAAGGTTTTTCCAATATTTGACCTAGTGACCTAGTTTTTAACCCCATGTGACCCATTTTCAAACTTGACCAAGATATAATTAAGACAAACATTCTGACAAAGTTGCATCAAGCTCAATATTTGACCTAGTGACCTAGTTTTTAACTTCATGTGACCCATTTCCGAACTTGATCAAGATATAATTAAGATAAACAATTTGACAAAATTTCATCAAGATTGGGTAACAAATATGACCTCTAGAGTGTACACAAGTTTTTTCAAGTATTTGACCTAGTGACCTAGTTTTTGACCCCACATGATCCATTTTTGAACTTGACCGAGATTTCATTGAGTCAAACATTCTGACAAAGTTCCATCAAGATCGGGCCAAAAATATGGCCTCTAGAGTGTACACACGTTTTTTCCAAAGTCTGACCTAGTTACCTAGTTTTTAACACCATGTGACCCATTTTTGAACTTGACCAAGATATAATTAAGACAAACATTTTGACAAAGTTTCATCAAGATTGGGTCAGAAATACGGCTTCTAGAGTGTACACACGGTTTTTCAAGTATTTGACCTAGTGACCTAGTTTTTAACCCCATGTGACCCATTTTCAAACTTGACCAAGATATAATTAAGACAAACATTCTGACAAAGTTGCATCAAGCTCGGGTCAAAAATATGGCCTCTAGAGTGTACACAAGGTTTTTCCAATATATGACCTAGTGACCTAGTCTTTGACCCCACATGACCCATTTTCGAACTTGACCGAGATTTCATTGAGACAAACAATTAAGATAAACATTCTGACAAAGTTGCATCAAGCTTGGGTCAAAAATATGGCCTCTAGAGTGTACACAAGGTTTTTCCAATATTTGACCTAGTGACCTAGTTTTTAACTTCATGTGACCCATTTTCGAACTTGATCAAGATATAATTAAGATTAACAATTTGACAAAGTTTCATCAAGATTAGGTAACAAATATGACCTCTAGAGTGAACACAAGTTTTTTTCAAGTATTTGACCTAGTGACCTAGTTTTTGACCCCACATGACCCATTTTTGAACTTGACCGAGATTATATTAAGACAAACATTCTGACAAAGTTTCATAAAGATCAGGTCAAAAATATGGCCTCTAGAGTGTACACACGGTTTTTCCAAAGTTTGACCTAGTGACCTAGTTTTTAACACCATGTGACCCATTTTTGAACTTGACCAAGATATAATTAAGACAAACATTTTGACAAAGTTTCATCAAGATTGTGTCAGAAATACGGCTTCTAGAGTGTACACAAGGTTTTTCAAGTATTTGACCTAGTGACCTAGTTTTTAACCCCATGTGACCCATTTTCAAACTTGACCAAGATATAATTAAGACAAACATTCTGACAAAGTTGCATCAAGCTCGGGTCAAAAATATGGCCTTTAGAGTGTACACAAGGTTTTTCCAATATTTGACCTAGTGACCTAGTTTTTGACCCCACATGACCCATTTTCGAACTTGACCGAGATTTCATTGAGACAAACATTCTGACAAAGTTTCATGATGATTGCATCAGAAATGTGGCCTCTAGAGTGTACACAAGCAAAAGTTAACGGACGACGGACGGACGGACGTTGGACGACGGAAGACGGACAACACACCATCCCATAAGCTCTGCTGGCCCTTGGCCAGTAGAGCTAAAAACAGCAAAGTCGATGTAATATTAAAAGTAGAGGAAGGTAAATGGAATGAAGTTTTAAATATCAGAAAAAAGTTAACTGAGGTTAACTTACCTAACCAAAGTGATGTTTAGGGAAAATAGGCAAAATATGACCTTGGTAATTTTCGTTGTTCAGTGATGTCCACCATTGCCAACAATACATACTATTATGACCAAGTATCAAAGAAAGAAAATGAGGCAATCACATACAGTTAACTAAGTTACCTAACCAAGGTTAAGTTTTGGTAAAATATGACCTTGACCTTGGTAATTTTGGCATTAGGTGATGTCCCTTGACCCAACAAAGCATCTGACAAAGTTTCTGAAAAATTTGAGCAGCGGTTGTTGAGATATAGTTGATTTAAAATGTGGTTGCCACCGCCGCCACTGATGCCACCACCGCCGCCGGAAAAGAGACTGCTATATCTCGCTACAAAAAGGGGGAAGCTAAAGATATATGCTTACTTAAACCATCGGATAACTATATACGATAGTTACCGCGCCGTTACTGAGCAGTTTCAAGTCTCGGACAGTTCAAAGGCCACATAAGGCAGAGATCGGCACATCTAATTTCTATGACACAAAGCATAAATTGCATCACTTATTATTTGATTTAGATGCCTTCAGACAGGGTAAATAAAATAACTTACTGCATACGCATTTACAAGCCCCGTTTACTTTCAATGTAACAATGTTTCAATATTCGCTCATATTGACATGTAGTAAAGTCATATTGGGTGTGTAATGTATACTCATTCGTGATTGGTGCAATTTTCTGTTCATGCCAAAGAAAGTATGTCATATGATGTAAACAATGTTAATTTCATTGTGAAAATCCCACGATGTAAAGACAATATGTTTGTTTCAAATAAATGTTTTTGGTGAAAATTAAATGTTACAACGTATTTTATTGTTCTAATTAAAAATGCGTATGCAATAAAAAAGGTTATTAGATTTATATTGGGATATATGCACTCGTTCTTTCGTGCATAAATATTTCGCTCCTAAAGTCACACAATATTAATATGCAACAGAAATCGCGCATGTATCCCAATACAATTGAATTGAATTGGGGTTTTAAGGCGCACCTACACATGAAAAGGTTATATGGCGCCTAACAGGCATGAACATGCCAGGCTCATCTTCCATGTACATCGAGATAAAATATGGAAAATGGGCCTAGAACCTTCTACAATCTAAAAACCTATAATTATATTTTCCCCCACCTTTTTAACATTGTCAAAATTCCCCCTTTTTCCAATTCACGTCAATTTCTTCCCTCTCTAAAGGGCCCCGACCCCCTTCCCCGAAAAGTAAAACAAGAGGCCCAAGAGGGCCTGTGTATGTTCTACTGGCTGTTATACCATTGATGAATCGAGTCGTACTACATGGTGTCTAGAGTGTACACAAGGTTTTTCAAGTATTTGACCTAGTGACCTACTTTTTGACCCCATGGGACCCATTTTCGAACTTGACCAAAACATAATTAAGACAACATTTCGACAAAGTTTCATCAAGATCGGGTCAGAAATATGGCCTCTAGAGTGTACTAGTGACCTAGTTTTTGACCCTGTGTGACCCTGTGTGACCCATTTTCGAACTTTAGCAAGCTATAATTGAGACAAATATTCTGACAAAATTGCATCAAGATCGGGTCAAAAATATGGCCTCTAGAGTGTACACACAGTTTTTCCAAAGTTTGACCTAGTGACCTAGTTTTTAACACCATGTGACCAATTTTTGAACTTGACCAAGATATAATTAAGACAAACATTTTGACAAAGAGTGTACACAAGGTTTTTCCAATATTTGACCTAGTGACCTAGTTTTTAACCCCATGTGACCCATTTTCAAACTTGACCAAGATATAATTAAGACAAACATTCTGACAAAGTTGCATCAAGCTCGGGTCAAAAATATGGCCTCTAGAGTGTACACAAGGTTTTTCCAATATTTGACCTAGTGACCTAGTTTTTAACTTCATGTGACCCATTTCCGAACTTGATCAAGATATAATTAAGATAAACAATTTGACAAAATTTCATCAAGATTGGGTAACAAATATGACCTCTAGAGTGTACACAAGTTTTTTCAAGTATTTGACCTAGTGACCTAGTTTTTGACCCCACATGACCCATTTTTGAACTTGACCGATATTTCATTGAGACAAACATTCTGACACAGTTTCATCAAGATCAGGTCAAAAATATGGCCTCTAGAGTGTACACACGGTTTTTCCAAAGTTTGACCTAGTGACCTAGTTTTTAACACCATGTGACCCATTTTTGAACTTGACCAAGATATAATTAAGACAAACATTTTGACAAAGTTTTATCAAGATTGGGTCAGAAATACGGCTTCTAGAGTGTACACAAGGTTTTTCAAGTATTTGACCTAGTGACCTAGTTTTTAACCCCATGTGACCCATTTTCAAACTTGACCAAGATATAATTAAGACAAATATTCTGACAAAGTTGCATCAAGCTTGGGTCAAAAATATGGCCTCTAGATTGGGTAAAGTAAAGCCCTTGGCCAGTAGAGCTAAAAAACCACTGCACATTACTTTTAAATGTTGTTTCTTAGTTGACCATCCAAATAACATGTCCATCAAACATGTTTTTGATGTGAATTAATATTAATTGAAAGATTGAGACTTAATACTTATAAAAAAAATATCTTTCTTCTTTTATATTTTAACATTGTCAAAATTCCCCCCTTTTCCAAATCACGTCGAATTTTTCCCCTCTCTATAGGGCCCCGACCCCCTTCCTCCAAAAGTAAAATAAAACACTGCACATGCCTATTGTCATTAAGTGTAGACATGCAGACGTTATATAGGGAATGTTAAGATAAAATTCAGTTAAGAACTGAGACTATGACCTTGACCTTTATATATTGGTAAGTGTCATAACGTGTATATATCCAAAGTTTTGTGAAGAAATGAAAAAGTATCAGGGAATGTTATGTTTGTGGCCAAAAAATGACTTTTAAACATAACAGTATGACCTTGTCTGTGCCCTTTGTACCTATAGTGCTGTCACATGACTACTGCCAATGTTTGATGAAGAAATATAAACAACACAATTATAGCTGATCTTAAGTTTGTGTGCCCCTAAACGACGTTTTAATCAATTACTGGATACCCAAGTTCTTGTGTGACTTACCTGACTTTATTGATGTAAACACATGCTTGTGTGTGACTTACCTGATGGAGTCATATGTTTGTGTGTGACCTGCCTGTTAGAGATACATGTTTCTGTGAGACGTACTGGATAGAGACCATGCTCAAGTTTGACTTACCTGATGGAGACATCTCTTCAGCATTGACTCTCAGTTCTGTACTGAATGGCAAACCACACATGTGTAGGAATGTCTTCACACTCAGGCAAGCTGCATAGTCGGGGAAGGTTATCTGCTCAACTGTAAACAATATAATACTCAAGACAAGCTGCATAGTTAGGGCGGGTAATCTGCTCAACTATAAACAATATAGTACTCAAGACAAGCTGCAGAGACAGGGGAGGCAATCTGCTAAACTATGAACAATATAATACTCAAGACAAGCTGCATAGTCAGGGGAGGTAATCTGCTTAACTATAAACAATATAATACTCAAGACAAGCTGCATAGTCAGGGGAGGTAATCTGCTCAACTGTAAACAATATAATACTCAAGACAAGCTGCATAGTTAGGGCGGGTAATCTGCTCAACTATAAACAATATAGTACTCAAGACAAGCTGCAGAGACAGGGGAGGCAATCTGCTCAATTGTAAGCAATATAATACTCAAGACAAACTGCATAGTCAGGGGAGGTAATCTGCTCAACTGTAAACAATATAATACTCAAGACAAGCTGCATAGTCAGGGGAGGTAATCTGCTCAATTGTAAGCAATATAATACTCAAGACAAACTGCATAGTCAGGGGAGGTAATCTGCTCAACTGTAAACAATATAATACTCAAGACAAGCTGCACAGTCAGTGGAGATAATCTGCTCAATTGTATTAGATGCTAATAATGCACTCAATCAATTCTAATTAGCACATCAGTCTCGTTTCTGAAGAAAGGTTTATGGGCTTTTGCATCACTGATTAGCACAGAAGTTCAACGAGATCTTTAACGAGCATAGGGTTTGGCTCTCCATGCATACAAAACTGACGGCTTTTACACACCCTCCAAAGGACTGCATAAATGTAGTTTCACAATACCTTGCCCAAATAAGGTACTGTGGAAATGCGTTTGAAACAAGAGGTCAATCACCTTGAAGCTCTACTGATAGGTTGTGATAGCTAGATCAGCATTCCTGTGAAGTTTGATGCAAATCTGTCAAGTAGTTTCAGAGGAGTAGTCGCCATATAACTCTATGTAAACAAAGATGGCCGCTGGCAGCCATGTTTAATTTCGAATCAAAATAATTTTCAAAAAGGACCAACATCATGTCATGCTGATCATTTTAGAAAAAGTCCCATATCAATATCACTTATAGTTTTCAAGAAATAGTTGCCACAATTTGTTTTTTAAAAATCTATATTTAGCCATGGCGGCCATCTTGAACATCCGTCCGACCTGAAATTTGCTAGGAACAACTAGACATCAAGAGCAACATTTCTGTCTAGTTCCATGAAATTCCATCAAGTAGTTTCAGAGGAGTAGTCGCCACAAGTGTTTGCTATATAACTATATGTAAACAAAATGGCTGCTGGCGTGCATGTTTGACATCCAATCAAAAGAACTTTGATTAGGATAAACTACATGTTGTGCCAGTCATTTTGGTAAGGGTTTCAAATCAATATCACTTACGGTTTTTGAGAAGTAGTAGCCACAAAATTGCTTTAATTGCTGAATTTTTAATTGCTGAATTTTTGCTAGGATCAAATAGACATCAAGAGCAACATTCCTGTGAAGTTTCGTGAACATCTGTCAAGTTTCAGAGGAGTAGTCGCCACAAAATAAAAGTTTACAGACGGACGGACAGACGGACGACTCACAATGGAGGGCTGGCGTGGCCTCTCGGTAGCGCGGCGGATTTGTAACCAGAGGCCCCGGGTTCAATCCTCCATGGTGCCACTGAGTTCCGTCGGTGTGTTCTTGGGCAAGACACTTTTCCTTAGCCTCGTCCGTCGGACGGGGACGTAAACCGGGCGGTCCCGTGTATCGGTCTATCATACGAGCACGTTAAAGAACCATAGGAATCTATTCGATAATAAGAGTAGGGCAGGTTCCCGGATTCCTATGTATCCTTCCCCTCTCTCTGGGGCAGCTCTAAATAACCTGTACTGTGTTGATGAGCCGTTAAACAACATTCATTCAATTCACAATGGCATAAGCTCTGCTGATCTTTGATCAGTCAAGCTAAAAACCCACAAGTGACTCCGCTGGGAATTGAACCCGGGACCTCTGGATTGAGTGACAAGTATGCTAACCTCTCAGCCACCGCACCTCTACTTAAAGCCAAGCTGCATAGTCAGGGAAGGTATACTTCTCAGTTGTAAAGGATACACAATTCAAGACAAGCTCGATATTTGGGCAAATTAATATTTTCAACCGAAAACTTGACAAATCCAAAAACCCGATCTCAAAGAATGTTGATTCGATACCCATGATATGATGATGTTCCATGTTTTTACCTTTTACAAAAATGCAGGTATATTAATAATGCCTTGATAGTCCGCAGGTCTGTCCATAATGTACATCTGGACGAATGTCACACTGGCAGTGTGGTTTGAGAATTTTCATTTGAACCAAGAAGTAGGGGGTGGGTGGGGGGGGGGGGGGGGGGGGGGGGAATGTGTGAAGAGGGGTTCTGCAGGCCACAAATTACACTCGTCCGCTCGCCATGATGAGTGCTTATTGATGCAGAATGAGTAGAACTTAGGAACTTAAGCTAAATACTTTAAAAAAGTATCAATCTTGACCATTCAAATATTACGTAGGACGAGTAACTCAGAAACAAATGTTCCTGCCCTGCGGTCTGGGTAGATTGTCAAAAATGGATTAAATACTTTTTATCTAATGTACTAACAGACTTTCATTTACATTATGGTACAGAGGAGTATCATATATTTATTTATTTTTTAATCTTTAAGCTAGGTGTCCTGGAGCAGTTGATCACAGAAAGGAAAAAAACATCAACATGTGAAGGTCTGGAAAGACATGAAGTTAAGCTGTTTTTCGATCCATCCACATAGTTGACTTATTCTCTCTTTACTTTCAACCCTGATAATACATGTAGTTGATCGATCAACAGCAAAAATAATTTTCAAAAAGACAAACAACTACTGTACCTTGATACTGTTGAAATAGTTTCACATTTTCTGGCCATCTCTCAGATGCTGAAAGTATATAGATATCGGTACAACAAATAATTACTAAAAACTCTACAGAGGCCATCAAAATTTTAATTTGATTGCCGTAATAGTATACACTTTCAAATTTACCTTAATTCTTACTCCTGGGATGCTATACCAAATGGCAAAAAAGTATGACCTTTTTATTTTAAAGTTAAAGAGTATGTATGTTTATTTCTAACCTTTACAGATATTTAAGAAATAGAGCATCGTGTACAGTGAATTATCGTGTAATATATTACGGTTTGGAGTTCAATTGTAAACAATACCTTCACTCGCCCTTCTGGCTCGTGATCTTGGACGAGTTAATAAAACACATTACATGGTCCCGCATTAATTCCATTAAGCGATTGGAAATCTTATATTAGCAGTAATTTATAACGGATATTTTGACAATAAAACACATTTAAAAACATTTTTTACTGAAAAAATATGATAACCTGTTACCTTTTATTTTACAATATGCAAACTTTTGAAGCAGAAATTAAGGTTTTATTTCATACCCCAGCCAACCTCGTTTTCCCTTCTTGAAGAAGGGTTTGGATGGGGTATGAGGGTTAATACTCGGACCAAATTATTGGATACTAATTTAAATGTCAGTGTTATGGCCCTTGAATTAGTGAAATTATTATATTTTGCTTTGTCAACATTCTAGCACCTTTATTTTGTATCCGATCTTTACCAAGTTATTCAGCGGAAACGACAAAAATTGTCTTTTTATAATATATTGACAGTTCTGAAAAAAAATCAAAAAAGGCTAAAATAATTATCAAAATCGGATTCTAAATATATGATTACTATGAAATTATAATGTTATTTTCTCAGAGCTATTTTTTGCAAAATAAAACAATTTTTTTCTGGATATGTTAGCAAACACTTGCTAGACACAAGACACAGCTGTCTTGTGCACGCTAATAATAGAACTCATTAGAATAAAATATGACCTTGACAACGGTGTTGCTAATAATGTGTGCAGTGCTGATGTTGTCGAACAACTTCTAAAACAGAGCAGAGAACCATTTGTTTCTACTGTTAGTTAGGCCAAAAAGGAAAATAGGTGTGTTTCCAATTGCATGCTCTAAATGAGAGTATCCATTGGTCACAAAATACGCCGTCGAAAGTGGATCATTTGTAACTGTGATAACAGATGGATGGACGGATAATGCCGCGATATAATAGGAACTCCGTTGTTACCAGGGCTATTGGTCTGGTTTTCGAACTTGACCGTGTTTCATCAAGATTGAATAACAAATATTGAAGTTATTGAGAGGACATAATCAAAATTGTCAATTTTCAATAAATAAAGGGCCATAACTCCGTTGTTACCTGGAAGATCTGGCTGGTTTCCGAACTTGACATAGACATTACGCCCATAAACATTATTCCAAAGTTTCATAAAGATTGAACAACAAATAATCAAAAACTTATTGAGCGGACATTGCGTTAAAATTGCCAAGTTTCAATAATTAAAGGGCCATAACTCCATTGTTACAGGGGCGATTTTTAATAAGTAAAGGGCCATAACTCCAGGGTGATTGGGCTGGTTTTCGAACCTGACCAAGATATTATGCCCATAAACAATATTTCCAAGTTCCATATGGATTGGATAATATTTGTTCGAGTTAGCGCCCGGACATCGTTAAAATTGTCAATTTTCAATAATTAAAGGGCCATAACTCCATTTCTACCTCGGTGATAGGGCTGGTTTTTGAACTAGACCGAGATATTATGCCCATAAACATTATTTCCATGTTTCATAATGATTGGATAATATTTGTTCGAGTTAGAGAGCGGACATCGCAAAACTTAACGAACAGACGGACAACGCCACAACATAATACGTCCCGTCTTACGAGCGTATAAAAATGGGTAGGTCGGTAGGCATTTTCTTGTAGCAAGAATTTGTGAAATTCCATTTATCACATAAAACCCATACAAGTTGATGATTCAATGTGAAAGTTTCTCTTTAATGGTGTTGTGTTACTGTTACAAATAATAGGACACTTTAAACAAGAAGACCATTGTTTAACATGCATTTTACTAATTCAGGGCTGTCTCTTACAGCCGGCTGCTGGCTATATTCGCCGTCTGTTTTGAATTTCGAGCCAGCTTTAAATTATTTTTTTTTAAAATCAGTCTCAAATATTACGGAATTATTTCATCATCTGAAAGAATCATGATATAACTAAAAAATCCTGACCTTAATTAGCACCAAAAACAGGAGATTGCATGTAATTAAATCCCAAGCTTATCTGCAGGGGAGAATGCCCGTGGACACCATAACAACCTCACTCGCTTTGCTCAATCACTAATGGTAGCCACCTGTCAAATCAAAGTAGCCAGCTGTTTCAAAAATTACAGACGGCTCTGTAATTAGTTTAATAGTTTATAAGCGCCTAATTTATTACATCAAAGATAAACAGGCAAATCATATGGTGTAAATATTTTACATTTTTGAGGTGTAATTTGATAAACCACCAGTGCCCAGTCTGGCAGTGGATTACCAAATATATAGAATGGTGTTGTGTTTCACTCCTATGCTTTGTAAGCTATGCAAGGAGAAACTGTTCAGAACAAATTTCAAATTGAAAAAAAAGAAAGGAAAAAAAACAACAACAAAAAATCTTCTCCAATTCGGCATAAAAGGTTTTAGATTCAGCCCCTTAAAAATGGGGTCGGCTGGGCAACAGGAAACATCTATTTTTCCTTTTGGCCTTATTATTTTATCCCAAATTACTGCTATAAGAAGAGCAACCCCCACCCCCCACCCCACCCAATCCCCACAAAAAACACCAAAAAACACCAATAAGAAACAACAACCATGGGTATGCTTTAATATTAACCTATAGTGTACCAATATTTCCATATCATGCGACTCAGTCTCTGGCTGTTTCCTTTTAACAGGGGTTCCAAAGAAGTTAGAAAGATTGCATGGCATTGTGAGACAAAATTCAGAAATGCTACATACACCATGACTATCATGCATTGAATAATTATACATGTAAGTAATAAAAGCCACTTCATTCTTAAATTGTACCAATATTTTGAGTAATAGCACATTTTGTATTGACTACTGTTTCATGTTAATTGAACAATCAAACATAAAATTGTCACAATTTACAGACAGCCGATCAAACACGTTCACACTTGCCATTGTTCCAATTTACACTACTGTGTGTACAACTAATTGGTGGGCGCTCAACACTTACCAGTGATCGTTAAGTTCAAAAAGGCCGTCGGCCTTTAAAAAAGAGCATCTCCGTCTTATTAATTCTTAAACAAACATACACACTTTCTGTTTTGATCAGCCATTTTGGCCGTAAGAGGGCGCCACGTTACTTGATGTTTTACCCAGCTTGATAACGCAATTAAATATATGGATAATAGTGAGCGTGGAGACACAAACTAGTTGACTGACAGCGAGAGGCGGACCAGTGGGCGGCGTCTATCGCACACACGACAATTTGACAGCGGTTTTCAATAAACACTGCAGTAATTAGTTATCGGTCCAAACTGATTGTCGCTAATTAGCTAACAACACCCAGCGGGATATTGGTTTATAAGCAGTCAAAGACTTTGTGTATTAGAATTCGCGATTTTCCGAGATTTTGTATTTTCCGAGATTTTTTAGACAAAATCAGTTGGAAATTTGGCGAATTTGCTATGTATTTCTTACGATTTTCATTCGCCAGTTTGGGTTACCTTTTGCCTATGGCGATTTGGCGAATGATTAAAGAGAGCCTAGTGACAGTAATTTTTTTGTTTGGTGGAGGCAGACCACCCATTTATTCCTGAGTAGAACCAGTACTGAGGCTGAAACACCCCCTTTTGGTACGCAGTATTCATGGTGTTTTAGGCGGTATTTAGTACGCACGAGCCTGGTACGCAGTACTCGCAAAACACACTATTTAGTATTTAGTACTCATAAAATGTATTTTTGAAAACAAGTATGTACAAAAAAATCATAAAATGTAAATAAAGGTCTAATTATGGCCTTCATTCATCTAGCAGATCCCGGCTCTTAGGTGTTTTAGGTCATCATTCAAATTAGAGTTATTGCCCTTTGTAATTTTATACATAGAATATTTGTTCGGAGCTAAATAGTATTCAGTACTCGGTCTCTAAAATAAAGAGTATTTTACTCGTGGGGGAGGGGGGGTTTCATACTCAGTACTGTACACCTCGTGCCATCTGTAAGAATTGACACTTTCTCACTAACAAGTTGAGCTCCAAGTGGGATTCAAACCTGCAGCGGTGAGAGGCGAGAAGGTTTACAATGCAGCATTGTTAACCCCTCAACCATGTATGCGCTTTAGTCAGATATATCACATAACCAGTCAAAATCCTTGGGCTCCACAGGGTGTTTGTGCAGCACAATATTTTAAAATGCCAGACTAGCACTAGTGGGAAGTTTGACAATACATATTTTTCGAATGTTTACTATCAAATTTATCATGAATACAAATAAATGTCTACATAACGCAGATATGTGTCGTTATTTTACCTCCTAGTTCCACTTGAACAGCCTCCATTAATAAGGATGTCATTTCTTATTTGATTGTAAAATAAAATGTGCCACAAAAAACATCTGGCTATGATTATTATGGATTATTTTGTTAAAAATGTGTGTCCTCTTGAAAGGCAAAAGTCGACGGCATTCAGAAGCTTGAAATTTCTTGCGTCTGCAGACAATGATGACATTAGAAAATAGAGTTACTTCCCGTTTTATTTACCATACCCGAACGTGTATGGTCTATGTATTTTAGATGTATTTTTGTAAATGACACCATTAATAATCCTTTGTTGTGATATTTTGATGTATATTCAGGAAGTTAATGAATCAAAAAAAAAAGCGGAAGGGTGCGTTTTTTTAAAAGAGGAGCTTAAACTACAGTTGATTGAACGGTTTAGAATTTTCTATGAGTCTTAGTTAGACTGAAACTGAAAGTCGACAAAACTGTCAATCAGTACACTCGAGTAGACACTTGACACTGAGTGACAGGTAAACATTTGTTTAAACCAATAGATCTAAACCATACATAATTATATATTGATAATACCAAGTTGCAATGATAAAACTGCACTTTTATCGATTGCACTTTGTAGTCCCAAAATGTTTTTATGTTGAAGTACATTTTTGTTTTTTTATATCCACCATATTGGCATTTTCATGATTTTACATATTTAATTCAATTCCTCAGGTTGTGTTATATGTTCGAGCTAGTATGAAATGGTGAAGGAAGGCATTCATTTATTATTTTGCTCATCAAATAACTTGAATAATGTACAAAATGGCCAGATTTTACAATTGGATGTTTCCAGGAACATACTCGTCTTGTCCCATAATAAGGATCTAAAATTGAAAGATTTTTTGGGCAAGCTAAAATTTAAATAAAAAAAAAATGTCATTGATTTTTTTTTTGCAAAGTCCTGTAATCTAACATGTCTAAGAAAATTCTCATTTAATTCAAATAGAAGTTTAAGTCTTCTTATGCACTATGATTTCTTCATGTATTGTTTATTTTCAGTTCCCTTAGATGAAAGTAGACTTTTAATAAAATATGGCAACTGCAAAAGAAATCCTGCAATATTTTCGTAAAGTTTTAAAAAATAATCCATCAATGAATGTGGAACATGAGACGGATGTTGCGAAAATAAACTCAGAGCCACATAGTGTTGTGATTAATGTTGACTTGAATTCAGATGACCCCACTACTGCTTGGCAACGAATGAGAAGGGTAGGTATTAGTTAAAAATTTGATTTAAAACGTGTTGTGAATGACATCTAGCCTCTAGGGCTTATCTAACACAATGCTGCAGTTAACACTCATGGTATGACATGACGATACTTGGACGATCCTTTTTATGTTTAATCATCTCTCCATAGGTGATAACACAGGTTTGACAAAATAATATAGAAATTCCAGCTGTTTGATTTAATTTAACACCCTTTGCAGCAACATTGATATATAATTTATATATAAAAAAGAATCCTTTGGAAGATTTATTTTCCCATCATTCACAAGGTAATCAGTTTTTGTGCACTTAAATCTCAAAGAATAAAAAAACTACACTTTTTTTTCTTAAAAATGGCTCGATTTCCGTTTCGTCGAAGCTACACTAAATTTCTTTGCTGAAATACAAGCAAATGTTTTCTAAAATCAGCAACTTCAAATTATTGTAACTTTAGTTCCAGACAACAGATTTTCTATAAAATTGTTTTTAATGTGTGATTGAGCTCTTTCATTTAAAATTATTTACAATGAAATGCATAAACATAAAAACATCATCTGGTTGCTATTTATATTCTGTGGATAAGGCCATCATTCGGTCATCAAACTGTACTTACATGGATGACCAGCATTCTGTCATCCAAGGTTACTAACATAGAATACCAGCATTCTGTCATCCAACGTTACTTACATAGAATACTAGCATTCTGTCGTCCAGGGGTACTAACATAGAATACCAGCATTCTGTCATCCAGGGGTACTAACATAGAATACCAGCATTCTGTCATCCAGGGGTACTAACACAGAAGAGCACCATAATGCCATCCAACGGTACTACATAGACCACCACCATAATGTCATCCAAGGGTACTAATGTAGACCACCACCATTACATCATCCAAGGGTACTAACATAGACCACCACCATTAAGTCATCCTAGGGTAATAACATAGATCATTACCATTACGTCATCCAATGGTACTAACAAAGACCACCACCATTACATCATCCAAGATACTAACATAGACCATCACCATTATGTCATCCAAGGGTACACTACTAACGTAGACCACCACTATTATGTCATCCAATGGTACTAACATAGATAACCACCATAACGTCATCCAAGGGTACTAACATAGACCACCACCATTAAGTCATCCAAGAGTACTAACATAAACCACCACCATTAGGTCATCCTAGAGTAATAACATAGACCACCACCACCATTACGTCATACCAGGGTACTAACATAGACCACCACCATTTCATCATCCAAGGGTACTAACATAGACCACCACCATTACATCATCCGATGGTACTAACATAGACCACCACCATTACATCATCCAAGGGTACTACCATAGACCACCACCACCATTAAGTCATCCAAGGGTACTAACATAGACCACCACCATTAGGTCATCCTAGAGTAATAACATAGACCACCACCACCATTACATCATCCAAGGGTACTAACATAGACCACCACCATTACGTCATCCAAGGGTACTAACATAGACCACCACCATTACGTCATCCAATGGTACTAACATAGATCACCACCATAACGTCATCCAAGCGTACTAACATAGACCACCACCATTACGTCATCCTAGGGTACTAACATAGACCACCACCATTACATCATCCTAGGGTACTAACATAGACCATCACCATTACGTCATCCAAGGGTAATAACATAGACCACCACTATTACGTCATCCTAGGGTACTAACATAGACCACCACCATAACGTCATCCAACGGTACTAACATAGTCCACCACCATTACATCATCCTAGGGTACTAACATAGACCATCACCATTACGCCATCCTAGGGTACTAACATAGACCACCACCATAAAGTCATCCAACGGTACTAACATAGACCACCACCATTACATCATCCTAGGGTACTGACATAGACCATCACCATTATGTCATCCAAGGGTACTAACATAGACCACAACCATTAGGTCATCCTGGAGTAATAACAAAGACCACCACCACCATTACATCATCCTAGAGTACTAACATAGACCACCTCCATTACATCATCCAAGGGTACTAACGTAGACCACCACCATTACATCATCCTAGGGTACTAATATAGACCATCACCATTACTTCATCCAAGGGTACCAACATAGACCACCACCATTACATCATCCTAGGGTACTAACATAGACCGTCACCATTACGTCATCCAAGGGTACTAACATAGACCATCACCATTACGTCATCCAAGGGTACTAACATAAACCACCACCATTACGTCATCCAAGGGTACTAATATAGACCACCACCATTACATCATCCTAGGGTACTGACATAGACCATCACCATAACGTCACAGTGTTCTCCCCAGGCTATTAAGGCATGTTGCATTTAACATGCCTTCACAGCCAAAATGCTTTTGCAACATGCCGTTATTAATTTTGAGAAGACATTAACACATTTTAATATTTCATTTTTATTTAGCTTAAATAAGTTATAAAAAACAATATATAGAATCACTGGCCTATTTCTTATATAGATCAAGTGTCTTTCTCATAACCTACCCATACATATAGGGGTCAGGTATACGGATACACTGTGAAGCATATTTTCTCTGATAAAAACGACATGCCTTGAGAAATTCCTGGGGAGAACACTGCGTCATCCTAGGGTACTAACATAGACCACCACCATTACGTCATCCAAGGGTACTAACATAGACCACCACCATTACATCGTCCAAGGGTACTAACATAGACCACCACCATTACGTCATCCTAGGTACTAACATAGACCACCACCATTACGTCATCCTAGGGTACTAACATAGATCACCACCATTACGTCATCCAAGGGTACTAACATAGACCATCACCACCATTACGTCATCCTAGGGTACTAACATAGACCACCACCATTAAGTCATCTTAGGGTATCAACATAGACCATCACCATTATGTCATCCTAGGGTACTAACATAGACCACCACCATTAAGTCATCCAAGGGTACTAACATAGACCACCACCATTACGTCATCCAAGGGTACTAACATAGACCACTACCGTTACGTCATCCTAGGGTACCAACATAGACCACCACCACCATTACGTCATCCAAGGGTACTAACATAAATCTCCACCATTACGTCATCCTAGGGTACTGACATATAGAAGTACAATTGAATAACAGAA
Source organism: Cyrtodaria siliqua (assembly GCA_037043455.1). Lineage (NCBI taxonomy): Eukaryota > Metazoa > Mollusca > Bivalvia > Adapedonta > Hiatellidae > Cyrtodaria > Cyrtodaria siliqua. The sequence goes on from JAWPHD010001655.1 coordinate 132,868, forward strand.
TTATGGTAGTGTTTCCAAGTACGTTTAAAGGACAGAGTAATTGTCTACTTTGTAATGATTGTTTTGTTTTACTCACAGACTCAGACAGTCAGTCATGTGCTGCCAATCGCTGAAGATACGCCAATTTCCAAAGACAAGTTGCGCTGTGTATGTATCTCAGACACGCACGGGAAATTAGAGCAACAGGAAGACATGCAAATACCAAATGGAGATGTATTACTGCATGCTGGGGACTTCACCATGTGTGGTTCCTTGGAGGAAATACAAGCATTCAATGAATATATTGGTACTTTGATTTCGTATTATATAAATCGACTGTAATGGTGTTCTAACTAACTGTAGCTGCATGACTTATGTTTTTTTCCATTATCGTGACTATATAAATTTCTATGCCTTTGTGTTTTCTAAATTATGCTTGAAGATTTGTATTTGTACCACGTGATTGTACAATACTTAATGTTGCTATTGGATGTTGTACTGTCCCGAATGTCTTTTTTTTTTTCATATTGGACGGTCCAAAACAAGATGGTGGATTTTTTTAAAATATCAGTAGAAATTTCAACGATAAAACCTGAATATCGACAGAAAGTTCGGAGTGAGTTCCGTGAATCTGAGAAGTTACATATGAATTAAAACAACAACAAGCGTTAAAACAACAAGAAAATGTTGGAACAAGAATAGATTGGAAAAAAAAAAATTGTATTTGTTTAATGGTTTTATTTATTTCCCCCTAAGTATATAATAAAAAGTTTATTTTTTACAGTGTATTGTGCAAAACTGGTTTTTATTGTCCTCGTACAGGTTGTGGTGAAAGTCATATTGGACGACTTCGGCATCTCGTCCAATATAACTTTCACCACAACATGTACTCAGACAATAAAAAACTCGTATTGCACATTACACTGTTAAATAACCTATTATTCTCAAAAAGATATGATTTTTTAAAAACTCCCGCTTAGTTTTTCAACATAATATGCATTTGTTCGATCATTAATATAAATTATAAGAAAAGTATAAAGCAAATTGTTTTTGCACATTATTAACTGGGGATTATATTGCACTTACACTATATATAAACCTGTTGCAGAGTCTTTTTTATTAATTTATATGTATTGCCAAGTAGGTTTAAAGTCAAAATGTTACTGGAAAAATATATTGGGATGCTAATTTCAATGCTTGATAAACACTTCAGTATTGCCATGTGTCATGTTGACTTTGTACACCAATCTAGATACAATTTCATCATTTTATACTTATCATTCAATCATTCTGATCAATATTAATTAATCGTCAAAAACCAGAGTTAGTGTGTTCCTGCTAAAACATGTTTTATTCAAATTGCGAAATCACTATATTTGTATTATAAAGGGAGGTAATCTGAAAATATTCATTCTTGAAAGCTGTATGGTGCAAAAGTGAGTGAACAGGTCAGCTTACTTTCTCTGTTTTTGTGGTGCTGAGGTTATCTTCTGTTTATTTCAATTGAACAAAACTGTGTTAAATCAAAGTTTAAACCACAAGACTCGGAAATCCTGTTTAAACCAAAATAAGCGGAATAAGTTTGCGGACAAGTTTGATTCAAGGAAAATTGTTTTCATGACAGTGCTGGCCTTTTAATTATGGTATTAACATATAAAACCAAACAAAATATATTTTCATTGTGTCTACATGTATGGGTAAAGTTGCGGAAGTTTCTTTTTTTGTTGGGTATATGTAGCAGGTTAAGGGTTAAAGTCTGATTAATTACCATTTTTACTGCTGAAACACAACATCCTCTCGACATCATGACATTTCCTCTAGCAACTGTGACAGTTTTTTTCTTGAGACCGACACAGGTTGTCTTCCAGAAACGCTTTACTTTGCGACAGACTTCTCACCATTGACAAGATAGAGGATATACATATTGAGGAGAGAACGTAAAACTGTTGCATCTTGGTTTTTATTTATATATATAGTTACAATAGTTTTGCGTTCAACACTAGATGTAGACTTCCTTTGTTCAGTATAAAAAACAAACCAATCCAACCAAATAAATATTTCTTGTCAAAAACATGGAGCTAAATTACTGATGATACACCATCATGCAAAGGTACTCATAATTTTTGCCTCCAGGCCAAAAATTTGCCATTAACGGCAAATACATTACGTAACGGCAAAAATATACCTGCTACGTCACCGACGGCAAATATTTGCCGCCAGCGTCAAACATAGGTATAAATAATGCCAACTCAAACTGAGAGTCATTACCTTACTGACGAGTACAATCCCTTAAATATATACAACACATACCCAGTCTAAATTGAATGAATAGTTAACACCGTATGTCATGTCTATTTTACGTTCATTATAATATATTGAATGCTATGTGTAACATATCTTTTGTTTCTTAAATTTCTGTTGTTAGTATTGTATGTAGTAACTCTACTGTATCCTCTGATTATGATTTATGGAATGGTAGAATATTAACTTAGGCCATTATTTGTTGATCATTCGTTTCTACGACAAAAAGAAATTACAAATTTTATTTTTCCATAGGGAATTTGGTAGTTCATTGTGTTTGTTTACTTCCGCCCAGATTTTAAATGAACTTTTCATTCTCTTTTCCTTTCCGACAAAAGAAGGAGTAGCTTTTCCAAATATTGATATATGTTTTTCGTCCTCCTACAGCAATTCTGTCTTAATAGTTCGTAAAACAAATAATCAAAAAATAATGGCCTTAATGTCTATTTCGAAGTCTTTGTTTACAGTGGGGCCATCTAACCAGATGAAACTTTGTTTCTTTTTATTTCAGGTCAAGGATAGTCTAACAAAGGGCCCTCTTTATTGATGAATAAGGCACTAATTATTTATGTTTCTTTCTTTTTTTAGGTCAGTTTCCACATAAGTACAAGGTTGTTATCGCAGGCAATCATGAAACACAACTAGACAAGCGTTTAGTGTACATGGAAGATGATGATGGGGAAGCAAATTATATGCAGAGTTGGTTTGGTAAGTTAATTACATGTACATGATTTTAGTTCACGAATTTGTTTAAGTTCTATGAACGTAAAATTGAACAATTAGCTGATATTTTAAGTGACACTTTTCAAAATCTATAAGGGTGTGGTGTGCAAGATATTAAAGAAATAACGGCAAAATTACACTACAAACCGTTCATCAAAACTCTGTGTTCAGGTTATATATAGAGTTTAATTAACAGTGTTGAAGCGTTTTCGCACGAGTTTCTATATCGCAAGAATATTTCTCACGAGTGAATTATTTTCCGTATCACGACAAAAATGTTAAACTATATAATATAGATTCTGTGTTGAATTTCTTTTCAATCATCTTTTGACACAAGTATTCCTTCTTCTGTCACTCCTTTGGCAACAGCGTGGAGTAATATCATGACGTCAATTCGTGACATAATATCGTGACGTCTATCGTTTAGTTCATAACATTTGGCTACTGTGCTATCTTGCACACTAGGCGAGATAGCACAGTAGAGGAAGGGATATGTTATAGATTTTCTCAAACTGGGAAATTTCTATAATTCATCACAGAATATATAATATAATAAGGGTAATGTATATGAGTTGGTAAATCTTAATTCGAAGCTCCAGGTTTCGGGTTTGGCCTGGCTGGTTAAAGCCATTTATATTGTGTCTATACAGTTCGGATTTGCAAAATGTGTAAGTAATATAATATAATATATCCTTGTTTTCAGTAGGTTCAGAAACGGTGTACACATGTTGTAAAATTTGGCTGTTGTTGTTGGCGGGATATCTACTGTAGGTGTAGGAGGAAAGGGCATACATACTTCCAAGAGTTATCTACCTTTGTATTTTATGGGAAAAAAGTTAAATATTGTAAAATGTGTGTCACCTACATGTACTCCTCATAACCTATAAGCAGTGCATTAAAGCGAGCATTGGCGTAGCTGCCTTTAGGCACTGTAGGCACGTGCCTACTCACCGGGAAAAAACAGACATCAAACTAACAACAACAAAAAATTGTCTCGTATGAAGCATTTCCATTGAAATCCCACTGACATGACTGTCCCATAACCCATCTACACACAGTTACAAAATAATGGTGAAAATATATCCTCATGAAAATGCCCCTATTTGTTTTTAAATGAATGTCAAAACCCATGATTTCCATCCTTTTTTTTTAAAAAAGTGAGGGTGGACAGGCGCGTAGCTGGGTCCAAATTTGAGTTACGCACCTCCGCTAGCGGGGTCCGGGGGCATGCTCCCCCATGATTTTTTTTTTTTGCCAGACGATCATAGGTGAGTTTTGGCGTATATTTCATAGCAATTTTAAGCTTATTTTGACTGCTATTTTAATACACATTTTTTAATACACGTTTTTCGCATTTTTTCGATTTTTATGTTTTCGGACATTGACAAACAATTGTACGCACGTGCATAGGTGCGTAAGCCCAGCTACGCGCCTGGTGGACCATGTCGGTATTCGTCCACGAAACCCGCTAGCATAATTCAAATCGAGACTGTAATGAAACTTCACACTGAGACGAAGTGCAGAACACTATAACCATAACTCTATCTTCATTCAAATTAGAGTTATTCCCTTGGTAATTTTATACTTATAATTCTTGTCCAGAGTATGACTCGAAAACTACTAATGGGACTGCACTTTAATAGAGGGCAATTCAAAGGTGTACAGAGCATAAGATCCATAGCTCTAGCTTCATTTAAATTATTTTGCCCTTTGTAATACAAAGCACTCAATTGGGGGAGCATCCATTGGTTCTACCGATATTTTTGTTTTAAAAGCAAGATGTATTTTGTGCTATGCGAAAGTTTTTTTAATATTATTGTTTCTGATTGCTTGTAACTCTGAAGAAATGTTTGCATGTTAGTTCACTCATGCCCACCATACATGGGTGTTGTATTGAATAGGTAGTTCTGTAATATTTTTTATAATCTGTTTAGGTGTTAGGAAACCAAGAGAACTGCTTTCCAACTGTCTTTATCTAGAAGAGGAAATGGTGCAAATTGCTGGAATCCAGATATATGGCACACCATGGTATATAAATGTTTAACATTTAATTTCTTACATTTTTTTGTCTGATTAAATCAGAGACCGAAATAAATTGCGTTCTATTCAACTGCATGTTTTTAAATGATTTTGAATATAGGTACTCACGAGATAACCATGCTAAGATTTTCAATCTGGGACGCGTATGTTAGCGGTTTTACGGTCCGAAATTTCGTTTTAAAATGTAATTTCAGACCGTAAAACCATTCACATACCGTCCCAGATTGAAAATACCTCAATTCTAATGCTTTTTCATTTAAATGCCAGAAATATAAAGCAAAATTATACGTACCGGGTACACACTTGTTTTTCTATGAAAATTCAAAATCATCGGTAACGGAATTTTGTTGACGTCATCCAGTGACGTCGCTTGTTACAAAGCTTTGTGACGTCACGTACATTTCAGACCGTAAATCGCCCGTTTTACGGCTGCAAATTTTAGACGTTAACCAATGGAGAAACAGGTTACATAATAGTTGCATTAGAATGATGAATTGATGGTCACTATTCTTCTCTCAAGGTTCATACAGCCTTAAAAAGTCCTTACATTTCAGAAGTAGCCTTTAAAAGTCCTTAAATCCACTTCAGCCTTAAAAAGTCCTTAAATTCTGACAAAATATCATTAAAGGTCCTTGAATTTCATAATCGGTCAATTAATTATACAAGAGGAATAATATCTGACGTAGTTTAAAAAAAATCGACAAAAAAACAATCGCCGATAATGTTATGAGTTAAACCGGGCCTTATTAGGGCCTTAAAAGTCCTTAAAAAGTCCTTAAATTTCATAATGATAATTCTGTATGAACCATGTCTCTACTTTACTCCTGTTTATGCTGTTATTCCTTCTCTACTTTTTCTCTTGTTAAAACTAGGTTAGATAGCTCCTTCTCTTTACTTGCACTTCTTGAAAGACTTCTCTTTAATTATTCTCCTGTTTCTGCTTAGTTACTTAGCTCTGCTCCTTTAATTATTTCACTGTAAAGGCTTAAGTTAGTTTGCTCCTAGTATTCAATTATTCTCCTGTTTAGGTTCAGCTACTGAAACTCTCAAGTTTTTTAGCTCATCCACTCAACTCATATGTCTATTAAACCTTAGTTAGCGCCGCTTCTTTAGTTATTCTCCAGTTTGTCTCTGTTAGTTAGTTCATCCTTCTTCTTCTTCACCTCCTTCTTTATTCTCCTGTTTAGACTCAGATCCTCTTTTTCTTCCTCTTTACTTATTTTCTCTGTACTGGTGTAGAATTTACCTCGTTAAAACATGGAAAACTTCAAAAGAATGTTTATCAAACCTTTCTACAACAATTAATAATTTTGTATTCCAGGAGTCCTGAATATGCATCAGTTGCCTTTTCTTTGCCAAGGGGGCAAGCCCTGCTGGACAAATGGAACCGTATACCAGAGACGGTGGACATTCTCATGACACACTGTCCTCCTGTTGGTGGGTATTGGGTTTGACACACTGTCCTCCTGTTGGTGGGTATTGGGTTTGACACATTGTTCTCCTGTTGGTGGGTATTGGGCTCCTGTTGGTGGGTACTGGGTTTGACACTTTTCATCCTGTTGGTGGGTATTGGGTTTGACACATTGTCCTCCTGTTGGTTGGTATTGGGTCTGACACATTGTCCTCCTGTTGGTGGGTATTGGGCTCCTGTTGGTGGGTACTTGGTTTGACACTTTTCATCCTGTTGGTGGGTATTGGGTTTGACACATTGTCCTCCTGTTGGTGGGTATTGGGTTTGACACATTATCCTCCTGTTGGTGGGTATTGGGTCTGACACATTGTCCTCCTGTTGGTGGGTATTGGGCTCCTGTTGGTGGGTACTGGGTTTGACACTTTTCATCCTGTTGGTGGGTATTGGGTTTGACACATTGTCCTCCTGTTGGTGGGTATTGGGTTTGACACATTGTCCTCCTGTTGGTGGGTATTGGGTTTGACACATTGTCCTCCTGTTGGTGCGTATTGGGTTTGACACATTGTTCTCCTGTTGGTGGGTATTGGGTTTGACACATTGTCCTCCTGTTGGTGGGTATTGGGTTTGACACGTTGTCCTCCTGTTGGTGGGTATTGGGTCTGACACATTGTCCTCCTGTTGGTGGGTATTGGGCTCCTGTTGGTGGGTACTGGGTTTGACACTTTTCATCCTGTTGGTGGGTATTGGGTTTGACACATTGTCCTCCTGTTGGTTGGTATTGGGTCTGACACATTGTCCTCCTGTTGGTGGGTATTGGGCTCCTGTTGGTGGGTACTCGGTTTGACACTTTTCATCCTGTTGGTGGGTATTGGGTTTGACACATTCGACTCCTGTTGGTGGGTATTGGGTTTGACACATTGTCCTCCTGTTGGTGGGTATTGGGTTTGACACATTGTCCTCCTGTTGGTGGGTATTGGGTTTGACACATTGTCCAGCTGTTAGTGGGTATTGGGTTTGACACATTGTCCTCCTGTTGGTGGGTATTGGGTTTGACACGTTGTCCTCCTGTTGGTGGGTATTGGGTTTGACACATTGTCCTCCTGTTGGTGGGTATTGGGTTTGACACATTGTTCTCCTGTTGGTGGGTATTGGGTTTGACACATTGTCCTCCTGTTGGTGGGTATTGGGTTTGACACATTGTCCTCCTGTTGGTGGGTATTGGGTTTGACACATTGTCCTCCTGTTGGTGGGTATTGGGTTTGACACATTGTCCTCCTGTTGGTGGGTATTGGGTTTGACACATTGTCCAGCTGTTGGTGGGTATTGGGTTTGACACATTGTCCTCCTGTTGGTGGGTATTGGGTTTGACACGTTGTCCTCCTGTTTGTGGGTATTGGGTCTGACACATTGTCCCCCTGTTGGTGGGTATTGGGCTCCTGTTGGTGGGTACTGGGTTTGACACTTTTCATCCTGTTGGTGGGTATTGGGTTTGACACATTGTCCTCCTGTTGGTGGGTATTGGGCTCCTGTTGGTGGGTACTGGGTTTGACACTTTTCATCCTGTTGGTGGGTATTGGGTCTGACACATTGTCCTCCTGTTGGTGAGTATTGGGCTCCTGTTAGTGGGTACTGGGTTTGACACTTTTCATCCTGTTGGTGAGTATTGGGTTTGACACATTGTCCTCCTGTTGGTGGGTATTGGGTTTGACACATTGTCCTCCTGTTTGTGGGTATTGGGTTTGACACGTTGTCCTCCTGTTGGTGGGTATTGGGTCTGAGACATTGTCCTCCTTTTGGTGGGTATTGGGCTCCTGTTGGTGGGTACTGGGTTTGACACATTGTCCTCCTGTTGGTGGGTATTGGGCTCCTGTTGGTGGGTACTGGGTTTGACACTTTTCATCCTGTTGGTGGGTATTGGGTTTGACACATTGTCCTCCTGTTGGTGGGTATTGGGCTCCTGTTGGTGGGTACTGGGTTTGACACTTTTCATCCTGTTGGTGGGTATTGGGTCTGACACATTGTCCTCCTGTTGGTGAGTATTGGGCTCCTGTTGGTGGGTACTGGGTTTGACACTTTTCATCCTGTTGGTGAGTATTGGGTTTGACACATTGTCCTCCTGTTGGTGGGTATTGGGTTTGACTAATTGTCCTCCTGTTGGTGGGTATTGGGTCTGACACATTGTCCTCCTTTTGGTGGGTATTGGGCTCCTATTCGTGGGTACTGGGTTTGACACATTCACCTCCTGTTGGTGGGTATTGGGCTCCCGTTGGTGGGTATTGGGTTTGACACATTGTCCTCCTGTTTGTGGGTATTGGGTTTGACACGTTGTCCTCCTGTTGGTGGGTATTGGGTCTGAGACATTGTCCTCCTTTTGGTGGGTATTGGGCTCCTGTTGGTTGGTACTGGGTTTGACACATTGTCCTCCTGTTGGTGGGTATTGGGCTCCTGTTGGTGGCTACTGGGTTTGACACATTGTCCTCCTGTTGGTGGGTCTTGGGTTTGACACATTGTCCTCCTGTTGGTGGGTATTGGGCTCCTGTTGGTGGGTACTGGGTTTGACACATTGTCCTCCTGTTGGTGGGTACTGGGTTTGACACATTGTCCTCCTGTTGGTGGGTATTGGGCTCCTGTTGGTGGGTACTGGGTTTGACACATTGTCCTCCTGTTGGTGGGTACTGGGTTTGACACATTGTCCTCCTGTTGGTGGGTATTGGGCTCCTGTTGGTGGGTACTGGGTTTGACACATTGTCCTCCTGTTGGTGGGTACTGGGTTTGACACATTGTCCTCCTGTTGGTGGGTATTGGGTCTGACACATTGTCCTCCTTTTGGTGGGTATTGGGCTCCTGTTGGTGGGTACTGGGTTTGACACATTGTCCTCCTGTTGGTGGGTACTGGGTTTGACACATTGTCCTCCTGTTGGTGGGTATTGGGCTCCTGTTGGTGGGTACTGGGTTTGACACTTGTCCTCCTGTTGGTGAGTATTGGGTTTGGCACATTGTCCTCCTGTTGGTTGGTACTGGGTTTGACACATTGTCCTCCTGTTGGTGGGTATTGGGTTTGACACATTGTCCTCCTGTTGGTGGGAATTGGGTTTGACATACTGTTCTCCTGTTGGTGGGTATTGGGTTTGACACATTGTTCTCATGTTGGTGGGTATTGGGTTTGACACATTGTCCTCCTGTTGGTGGGTATTGGGTTTGACACATTGTTCTCCTGTTGGTGGGTATTGGGTTTGACATACTGTTCTCCTGTTGGTGGGTATTGGGTTTGACACATTGTCCTCCTGTTGGTGGGTATTGGGTTTGACATACTGTTCTCCTGTTGGTGGGTATTGGGTTTGACACATTGTCCTCCTGTTGGTGGGTATTGGGTTTGACACATTGTCCTCCTGTTGGTGGGTATTGGGTTTGACACATTGTCCTCCTGTTGGTGGGTATTTGGTTTGACACATTGTTCTCCTGTTGGTGGGTATTGGGTTTGACACATTGTCCTCCTGTTGGTGGGTATTGGGTTTGACACATTGTTCTCCTGTTGGTGGGTATTGGGTTTGACACATTGTCCTCCTGTTGGTGGGTATTGGGTTTGACACATTGTTCTCCTGTTGGTGGGTATTGGGTTTGACACATTGTCCTCCTGTTGGTGGGTATTGGGTTTGACACATTGTTCTCCTGTTGGTGGGTATTGGGTTTGACACATTGTCCTCCTGTTGGTGGGTATTGGGTTTGACACATTGTTCTCCTGTTGGTGGGTATTGGGTTTGACACATTGTTCTCCTGTTGGTGGGTATTGGGTTTGACACATTGTCCTCCTGTTGGTGGGTATTGGGTTTGACACATTGTTCTCCTGTTGGCGGGTATTGGGTTTGACACATTGTCCTCCTGTTGGTGGGTATTGGGTTTGACACATTGTTCTCCTGTTGGTGGGTATTGGGTTTGACACATTGTTCTCCTGTTGGTGGGTATTGGGTTTGACACATTGACCTCCTGTTGGTGGGTATTGGGTTCGACACATTGTTCTCCTGTTGGTGGGTATTGGGTTTGACACATTGTTCTCCTGTTGGTGGGTATTGGCTCCTGTTGGTGGGTACTGGGTTTGACACATTGTCCTCCTGTTGGTGGGTATTGGCTCCTGTTGGTGGGCACTGGGTTTGACACATTGTCCTCCTGTTGGTGGGTATTGGCTCCTGTTGGTGGGTATTGGCTCCTGTTGGTGGGTACTGGGTTTGACACATTGTCCTCCTGTTGGTGGGTATTGGGTTTGACATATTGTCCTCCTGTTGGTGGGTATTGGCCGGGTTTGACACATTTTCCTGCTTTTGGTGAGTATTGGGTTTTAGCACTATTACTTTCAAATGCACTTTATCGTTATATATAGCGATGCTTCATGTAGAGGTGACTGATTTAAGATGTTTAAACCACATGGTGGTGAAATTTTTGAGCATCATGGGTGCGATCCCCGGCAGGGTCACATCAGAGACGTCATGAAAAAACGGTACTACTTAGCTCCCCTGCTTGAAATTTAACATATAAAGGGAAGTGTTAGGACTGGTGTCAATATAATGTGATTGGATGGGGTATCTTGTCTAGCATCTAAGACGTGGCATTCCTATGTGGCAACACTATCACAACTTAAGTGATATGACTCAGATAGCAATGTTATGTATAAACATACATTCTGCCTTCAAGGTGCTGCTACACACTGTACATCAGTATCATAGTCGTAATGATTTCTTGTTGTTGGTAAAAGTGTTTGTTTTGCTTACATTGTAGAATACGGGAGATTGGTTGGAGCTATGTCACAGTCTGTATAATTATGGTATCCTCCACCACCTACTCCTTCTCCACCACCACCACCTCCACCAACACCAACACCTCCTCCAACACTACCACCTCCACCTCCATCACCACCTCCTCCTCCTCCACTACTACCACCTCCTCATTCCACCACCTCCTCATCCTCCTACTCCTCAACCACCTCCTCCTCCATCATCTCATCCCTGTCCACCTCTTCAACCACCACCTCCATCACTGCCTCCCTCACCTCCACCTGCTCCACCACCTCCTCCAAAACCACCACCTCCTCCTCCAACACCATCAGCCTCCTCCACCTGCACCTTCTCCACCACTTCCTCCAACACCACCACCTCTCCATCACCACCTCCTCCTCCTCCACTACCACCTCATCCTCCTCCTCCACTACCACCTCCTCATCCCACCATCTCCTCATCCTCCTACTCTGCAACCACCTCCTCCTCCTCCTCCACCACCTCATCCCTCTCAACCTCTTCAACCACCACCTCCATCTCCTCCATCACCGCCTCCTCCACCTGCTCCTTCTCCACCATCTCCTCCTCCTCCAACATAACCACCTCCACCACCTCCTCCTCTAATTTTTATACCACCTACTCCAACACCACCTCCTCCTCCTCCTCCTCCTCCTCCTCCACCACCACCACCTCCTCCTCCTCCACTACCACCTCATCTTCCTCCTCCACTACCACCTCCTCATTCCACCTCCTCCTCATCCTCCTACTCCTCAACCACCTCCTCCTCCACCACCAGCTCCACTCACTCCTCCTCAACCACCACCTCCTCCACCCGCTCCTTCACCACCTCCACCACCACCTCGTCCACCACCACCTCCTACACCTCCAGCCACCACATCCTCCTCCTCAACCACCACCTCCTCCACCACCTCATCAACTGCCACCACCTCCTCCTCCACCACCGCCTCCTACACCTCCACCTCCTTCTCATCATCATCTTTATCTAACTGTAGGCATAGGTGACCTTGTGCAATACAAGATGCGTGTCGGCTGTGTGGAGTTATTACACACTGTACAGAGACGGGTGAAACCAACATATCACGTGTTTGGTCATATTCATGAGGGTAAGTGTTGGGAAAAGATTTTTCTTTTGCCTATTTTTAGCTTTACTGGTCAATGCCAGGAGAGCTTATGCGATGACAAGTTGTCTGTCAACTTGTTATGTACCCAAAGGAAAGGTGCATATTGTGATCACACTGTCCATCCTTTCAGCCATCTGGAACAATCATGTCTCAGCCATAACTTTGCCATCACTTCAAGGAATTTCATAAAACTTCACACAAATGTTAATCACAATGAGAAGTTGTGTCCCACCCAAAAACCAGGTCTGTTACTCAGATGTCAAGGTCATACTTGGAGCTAGTCAATGGTCAAATAAGTAAAAATGGAGTCTCGGCGATAATTTTGAAAGTACTGAAGGGAATTTCATGAAACTTCACTCAAATATAAATCCAAGTGGGAAGGCGAGTCACGTGCAAGAATCACGTCCGAAAAAATTCATATTCTGCCTTGTTAAAATTCTAACACCTTCGTTTTGCAAAGTATCTTTACCAAACTTGGAGTCTTTATATAAATGAATGCTCAGAAAAGTTTGAAAACCACCAACACTGGAGAGTTATCACTTGTTTTCATGAAAAATGCTATATTTTGCTTTGTATTTGCTTTGTCTTTCATCAAATCTTTACTAAACTTAAAAATATTCGAACAAAAAAGAAGCTGTATTTGATGAGAAACATTAGAGTTATAGCCCTTGATTTAGTGAAGGAATGTTATATTCTCTAACTTTTTCATATTTCATCCAGTCTTTACTAAATGTGACCTATACATTACAGTTAAAAATGTGATAAATTCAGTAAAAAAAATTCAAAAAAAAATAGGTGTTTCCTATTACATGCTCTAAAAAAATAGGGTAGGTCGGCAGGCATTTTTTTTTTTTTTTTTGGAGCAAGATGTTGTGAGATTCTACATGTATTTATCTCATAAACCCCAAACAAGTTGAGTTTCTCTGTGATGTCAGTTTACCTCAAATCATTGTTCAGAACAAATTTAAAAAAAAAAAAAGATTTTTTTTTTATAAAATAAATTTTTTAGGGTCGGCCCCTTAAAAATAGGTCGGTCGGGCCACCGGAAACACAGGTATTTCTTTTTTGGCCTTTTTTAAAACTGTTTCGGGTTTATACCAAACTTGATATGAAGGTTTGTTTCAGTAAGATTGTACATGTCTTGAGACCATAAGGGAAATACCTGAAGTATTGAACACCTAGGGAAAGAGAAATCCTTGTATTGTTATAGGAGTCATCTTGGCCAGTAAAGCCTCCTCAGGCCCTCTTGACTGGTATGACAAAATTCAGTTGTAACTAGAATGTGTCAGTGTGACAAGACATGGATGCCCCCACTGAAAGCAATCAGCGGAGAACATAAGTTTTGACTAAAAAAAGGGTCAGTTTTGAAGCCGAATATTGATATGCACATCTTGCCATCATAGGTAAGCATTCTGTAAAGTTTTGAAACAATCAGTTGAAAACTGTGGGAGGAGAGACACACACACATTTCAGGCAGGACGGACATTCAGACGGACGGATGGACTAACGCTATATGCCCCCTCACCCTATTGGTGGTGGGGGTATAATTTAAAACATGTGCTATGCCATTATGCTTTTAAATATGTCCTAGTTTGTATTTTATACTGCGCTTTTTATCACCTAGGTTATGGTATGTACACAGATGGTTCTACGACCTACATCAATGCCTCAACATGTACCAACCACTACAAACCTATAAACAGACCAATAGTTTTCGATATAGACATTCCACAAGGACACAGCAAGGACGAAGCAGCAGAAGGCATCATCTGTTGTCCCTGCAGTCCTTGCAGTCCTGATAGTGAAAGCTGATGCACCCTCTCGATAGTGGCTTCATAGCTGCATGCATTTCCAGCACCTGGTGTTATGCCCAGCTTGGGTTGAATTGAGGCTTTATGCAGCACCAACTCAAAAAGGTTATATGGCGTCAAAAGGAATGAACATTCCAACATCTAAATAAAAATATGCACAATGGGCATAAAACTCTCGCCTTTAGAACTGCAGAGTTGCTGCAAATTCTCTTGTAAACATAAACCGGTTTTCGCTGGGGCCACAATCATTGTTTTCTGCCACCACTCAAGTAGCACCAGAAACAATACAGGGATCACGATGAAAAAACAAACATGAATTCACGGGGATTTTACCCCTTTTGTCTGGATAAGCAGGGTCCTATTCTTGCGCCAAAACCAAATGGGGCGCTCAGCTTGGAGGGCAACACAGAAAAATATGTGCTGCCTCTGCAAGAGGTTCTGGGTTTGAATCCCTACTGAGGACACAATTTTAAATAACAACATACTCTCAGAGGAATTGGGTTGTATGGCGTACCAGCATGAAAAGGTGACACGCACCAACCAACAAGACTTTACATTCCATGCCACTCTCCAGTTACATCAAAAACATAATACGCAGATTGGGCTTAGAACCGTTGCTGCAGATACTTTGCAGACACTCCATTTTTGCTGTAGCCATTGTTTTCTGCCACCACTCCAGTCTTTATACAGTGCTCCAGATAAGCTTTGAGCCCAATGCATGTTGTAAGCATGAAAAGAAACATTTACCGTTACAAATACATATTCCTAAAAACAAGTTTTGGATAAAGCATTAATGTAAAATGTTTACTCTTTAGTCATTACCATAAACAATTCTGTGTATTTCCTCTTCTCCTTACATATACATTTTACTTTGCTTCTGTCTTTTTTAAATGGCATTAATTTGTGTCAAACAGCCGACAAAAAGGTTATGTCTTTTTTTCTTGCAAGCATCTGCTACAGCAAAACATTGCTGAAGGCACTTGATTGTCATTCAGTACCTCAAGCTTCAATAAGCATCTACTGAGTATGACTGGGTGCACTCTGTTTCTCTAAGCTATTATGTGTGTACGCGGGGCTTTGGTTCTTAATATTTATCGTGATTTTTAATGCGTTATTGTACGCATGAATTTAATTTTTAATGCTTTTTTGATGAAAAAATATGCATAATTATGCAGATATGCAACTTATCTGGAGCACTGTATATATGTATACATAGAGTAGTGATCAAATTTATATAGTGGCAATCAAACGTGTGTGTAGTAGTGGTCAAGTAGATTTGTTTTACAAAGAGTTTATTATTTGGCAGACTTTTTTGAATTATCCGTTGTTAAGTGCATTTTTTAAATATAACTGGACCATTTTATTTTTTAGTCCATTGCAAGATGATGTTTTATTCTTGTTTATAACATAATATACGTAATTTATTTCCATTTGTCTTTTTCGTTATATATTTTTAATTTATAATATTTCAATTTATCTTTGTCTTTTTTTTTAATTCGGCCAGTAGAGCTAACAAGAAACACTGCTGTCGGTGCAGACGTTCGACTTTCGCTTAATTGCCTACAACAGAATTATGGCACTTGTGTCGGAGTTCTTCATATGAAAGTGAATGCATGTGTGATGTGTCATTGAATTCTGTGTATAGGATAGAGGCTATGAAGAGAAGTCTTCACCATTAAGAAACTGAAAGGGAGGGAGCGTAGCGACCGACTGCGGTTTTTTACTGGTGAAGATTTCTCTTCATAACCTCTATCTGGCTTAGTGTTTACCATAGGTTTCATTGATAGTCACTATATAGGTCTATATAGGTCACGCTCTTCGCCGCAGACTGCTTGTAATATAAATGGTGCAAGTATTTGAAAATCTGAGACAACTGATTGGTTCAAAAAGTAGGGTAAACACTAAAAGGGGATTTTATGATCAAATGAAACATTTAAATGTTAAAAAATTTGACAAGGTTACATACAACACTTTAACCAATATGGTTAATAATGCTGAATGTATGTGTGAAGTTTCAATCAATTATGTAAAGTAGTTTTCGAGAAACAAGCTTACATACAAAACTTAAATCAAATTTTTTCTAAGTATAAAAGGGGCCATAATTCGGTTAATATAAAAGCCTGAGTTGTAAAGTTGTTTCAGAGATGCAAGCTAATCCATTACGTAAAGTAGTTTCGGAGATACAAGCTTACATACAAAACTTAAACCAACGCAGACGACGATCAAGTGATGACAAGCTCTTTAACCAAGCTAAAAATTGTTTAGAGTTACTGGCCTTTTCCAGATGTATGCATTGGATTATGCTGAAGATGTGTACTAAGTTTCATTGTTGTCGATCCAATACTTTGAAATTTATTAGCAAAAATCACTTGTAAAAGGCAAGGTTAATAAGTTCAAGGTTTGACCTTTTTTCAAAGTGCAATAATTAAAAAATATGCTTTGTTAAGTTCAATCTTATTGAAATCAGACCCTTTATCATGCTACGATACTCTACACTACTAAGGATCTGACAACACTGCATTGGAGGTCATGTCAGATTGACCTCAGATTTCAGCCTACAAAATTGCTCAGTATAAACTTCTTCAATGCGCATGTCGCGTTTCAGTCAGTTTCGGTATTGAAAGAGACAATGTCCATAATTTTTAGCTTATAAAACACAAAATAATTGCGTTGACAAATGTAACACACCAACCATTATTGAATATTTACTAAAAAAACAAAACAAGATTGTTTGACGGAATTCAATAGCAGTACAAAAAAACGTACCGATTCATGGGGTTGAACCCACACTAAAATTACACTCGTGGGTTAATAGTCCACTTCGCTATCAACTGGGCTAAGTGGGCCAGACATACTATGACATACTATTTAGAAAATATAATCTCGGTAAAATATATATTTTCAAAACACGACATTGCCCATGATTTTCTTCGTAGTCTTGATGTAAAACATGCCATTTAGTGCATTTCTTTGAATTTTTCGGATATAGATCCATGTGTTTTATGTGGATTTTCGAAATGTTGATCTGAAGTGACCTCCCAAGGCAGTGTTGTCAGATCCTATAGCGGAGAGTTTTGAATTGAATTGGGTTTTAAGGCGCACCAACACATGAAAGGTTACATGGCGCCTAACAGGCATGAACATGCCAGGGTCATCCTCCATGTACATCGAGATAAAATATGGAGAATGGGCCTAGGACCTTCTCACCCTGAACTGCAGAGTTGCTGCAAATTCTATTGTAGACTCCATTTACGCTGGAGCCACGTTTACTGTTTTTCTGCCACTGCTCTTAGTGATGTGAGCGTGATGGCACCTGAAACATGAACAAACAAGAGGTCAATGACCTTGAAGCTCTACTGATAGATTTTGATAGCTAGATCAGCATTCCTGTGAAATTTCATAAAAATCTGTCAAGTAGTTTCAGAGAAGTAGTCCCTACAAGTTGAAGTTTTACTGTATAACTCTAGGTAAACAAAGATAGCCACTGGCAGCCATGTTACAAGTCGAATCAAAATAATTTTTGACAAGGATCAAAATCTTGTCATGCTGATCATTTCAGAAAAAGTCCCATATCAATATCACTTACAGTTTTCAAGAAGTAGTCGTTACAAACTTGTTTTTAAAAATCTATGTTTAGCCGTGGTGGCCATCTTGAATTTCCGGCCGACCTGAAATTGTGCTAGGATCAACTAGACATCAAGAGCAACATTCCTGTGAAGTTTCATGAAAATCCGTCAAGTAGTTTCAGAGGAGTAGTCACTACAAATTTTTACTATACAAACTATGTAAACAAAGATGGCCACTGGTGCCCATGTTTAATGTCGAATCAAAATAATTTTTGACAAGGATCAACATCATGTCATGTGCTGATCATTTTAGAAAAAGTCCCATATCAATATCACTTACAGTTTTCAAGAAGTAGTAGCTACAAACTTTTTTTAAAAAATTTATTTTTAGCCATGGCGGCCATCTTGAATTTCCGGCCGACCTAAAAAAAATCTGGGATCAATTAGACATCAAGAGCAACATTCCTGTGAAGTTTCATAACAAATTGTAAAGTAGTTTCAGAGGAGTAGTGGCTACAAGTTTTTACTATATAAATCTATGTAAACAAAGATGTCCGCTAGCAGCCATGTTTAAAGTCACATCGAAATAAATTTCGACAAGGATCAACATCATGTCATGCTGATAATTTTGGAAAACGTCCCATATCCATATCACTTGCAGTTTTGAAGAAGTAGTCACTACAAATTTATTTATTTTAAATCTATTTTTAGCTGTGGCGGCCATCTTGAATTTCCGGCCAGCCTGAAATTTTTCTAGGATCAACTAGACACAAAGAGCAACATTCCTGTGAAGTTTCATGAACATCCGTCAAGTAGTTTCAGAGAAGTAGTCGCTACAAGTTTTTACTATAAAACTCTTATGTAAACAAAGATGGCCACTGGCAGCCATGTTTATCGTCGAATCAAAACGATTTTTGACGAGGACCAACATCATGTCATGCTGATCATTTTAGAAAAATGCTGATCATTTTAGAAAAAGTCCCATATCAATATCACTTATAGTTTTCAAGAAGTAGTCGCTACAAACTTATTTTTTAAAAATCTATTTTTAGCTGTGGCAGCCATCTTGAATTTCTGGCCGCCCTGAAATTTTGCTAGGATCAAAAAGACATCAAGAGCAACAATCCTGTAAAGTTTCATGAAAATCCACCAAGTAGTTTCAGAGGAGTAGTCGCTACAAGTTTTTACTATATAACTCGATGTAAACAAAGATTTTTGACAAGGACCAACATCATGTCATGCTGATCATTTTAGAAAAAGTCCCATATCAATATCACTTATAGTTTTCAAGAAGTAGTCGCTACAAACGTATTTTAAAAATCTATTTTTTAGCTTTGACGGCCATCTTGGATTTCACATCAACATGAATTTTTGCTAGGATCAACTAGACTTCATGGGCAACATTTCTGTAAAGTTTCATGAATATCCATCCAGTAGTTTCAGAGGAGTAGTCGTTACGAGTAAAAGTTTACGGACAGACGGACAGACGGACGACCGACGCCGCACCACGGCATAAGCTCTGCTGATCTCTGATCAGTCGAGCTAAAAATGACAAAATGAATATGAATGGGATGGGTCCTACCCATCTGCATGTGACGGTGTGTTTGCAGTGGTTGTATTCTACCCCGGCAACCTCACGGAGGGATATAGTATAGCGGAGAGTATCAAAGCGTAATTAGGATATAATTTTAAGATTGGGTTAAGTTTTAGGGTAATTTTTTTTAAAGGACAATAATTAAAACAAGAGGCCCGTGGATGCTCTACTGGCTAAAATGGCATTTATGTTAAGGGCTGTTGTCATAAAATTCAACCGCAATACAATAATGATATGCACAACTAGGCTTGATACTGATCATACTTGCCAAGTTTCGTTGAAATCCGGCCAGTTCAGAAGAACTGTTTGTGTATTAAAAGCCATAACTCCCTAAACAATATTTCAACCGGAACACGGTGATGATATGCACAACTAAGCTTGGTACTGATCATCCCAGCAGTTTTGTTGAAATCCGACCATGGTTTCAGGAGAACTAGTCCGGGCCAAGTTTGAAGTTTGTGTATTAAAACCGTTAAAGGGCCATAACTCCGCCAAATATCATTCAGCCGGCATACAGCGACAACATGCTTATCTATGCTTGGTACTGATCATCGTTGAAATCCGGCCAGGGGTTCAGGAGAACTTCGGATAAGGTTTGTGTATTGAAACCTTTAAAGGGCCACAACTTTGCCAAATATCATTCAACCGCAACACGGCAACAATATGTACAACTAGGCCTGGTACTGATCATCCCTGCAAAGTTTCTTTGAAATCTGTCCAAATGAAGGCCCTATCATCTTGAGGCAAAATACAGCATGTTTAACTAAATCAAGGGCCATAATTCTGATGTTACCGGTACTTATCCGATACGGCTGGTTTTCGAACTTGTACAAGCTTTCATTGATATCAACAATCCGGTAAAGTTTGGAAAAGATCCATTGACAAATAAAGGCCCTATCATGTTAACGAGGATAAATTATAGCATTATATATATATATAGACACACGAGACCAAATTATAGCAAGTATATTTCAGAAAATCAAGGGCCATAACTCAGGTGTTACTGGTCCAAACTGGCTGGTTTTTGAAATTATCCGAGCCTTCATTGATATCGACAATCTGACAAACTTTGAAAAAGATTGGATGAAAAATGAAGGCCCAGTTGTGTTGAGGCCAAATTATAGCATATTTCAGACAGTCAAGGGCCATAACTCCGCTGTAAATGGTCTGATCTGGCCAGTTTTAAAACTATTCCGAGCTTTCATTGATATCAACAATCTTGCAATGTTTGGTAAAGATCACATTCAAAATAAAGATGATAGAGTGTTCACAAGGCTAAATAAGGCATTTTTCCGTAATTCAAGGGGCCATATTACTGGTCCAAAATAGCTGGTTTTCAAACTTATCCGAGCTTTCATCAATATCAACATCTGCACAAGTTTCGTAAAGATCAAAATATACAAAATGAAGGTGCTAGAGTGTTCACAAGGCTTAATATGGTATTTTTTAAACTGGTGTTACTAATCCGATCCGGCCGGTTTTCAAACTTGTCCGAGCTTTTATTGATATAATTGATTTGAATTGATATAAAGACCTGGCTTAGTTTTGTTTGTTGGTTTTGTTTGTATGGTGCTTTACGTCATTTTCAACACATATAAGGTTATATATGACGGTTGATTTTTTGTGGTGGAGGTAGGACCAGAACTGTACACCTCCCGCCATCCGTAAGAATCGACACTTCCTCACAAGTCAAGCTCCCAGTGGGATTTAAACCCGCAGCGGCGAGAGGCGAAGGTTTACAACGCACCGTTGTTAACCATTCGGCCACAGAGACGCTATGGCTTAGTTTTGTAAAGATCCGATTAAAAATGAAGTCCCTATTGCGCTAACATGGCAATAGTTAACAGTTGATGACGATGGACGACGGACAACTCACCATCCCATAAGCTCTGCTGGACTTTGGCCAGTAGAGCTAAAAATATGAACCAGAGATATGGGCCTTTTTGAGATGTATTCAATGGATCATGTTGAAGATGTGTATACAGTTTCATTGATGTTATCAGCCACAATCACTCGTTAGCTAAACGGTGATGGACAACATGTATTAAGATGAGCGTATTAAAATAACTGGAAAACAGAAAGTTCGGAAAAAGAGTTTAGCGAAGGCAGAAAAATTAAGGTAAGAATTAAGGTACCAACTGGTCCTTCAAGACCTAGCCAGTCTGACTACCACAGTGGCCCCCGGGTGCTAGACCTAGCCAACAAAGCTTCCGACTATTATTTACAGTTGGGGCATTACACTTTAAAGGGAGAAGGAGGTTAGCTCTGGCGTGAGGGTTACTAAGTCGGGGGTCTCCACTGTAGTAGCTGCCATTGTCGGTCAAATAAAACCCACCCGTCATTAAATTGGACTCTACAAATTGGTCTTCAAGATTCAATTGAGAGTTATAGTAGACCCACATAGTCATATATTAGACTCAGTCAGTCATATGTGAGTCGTATTTGGCTCTTTGCTTTGGAATGTATGGCACATATTCCACCATTACCTGAAATAACATTTTTCAAGTTATGTCCCGTACAAATAGTATATGCATAGAATGGCGTACATCCTGTTTATACATCATATTAGGTTTTATTGCATACGCATTTACAAGCTCCGTTTACTTTCAATGTAACAAGAAACATATTGACGTGTTGTAAAGTCATATTGGGTGTGTAATGTATACTCGTTCGTGATTGGTGCACTTTTCTGTTCATGTCAAAGAAAGTAGATCACGTGATGTAAATGTTGATTTCATTGGGAAAAGACGATATGTTTGTTTCAAATAATGTTTTTGGTGAAAATTAAATGTTGTAACCTATTTTATTTTTTTCTAATTTAAAAATGCGTATGCAATAAAAAAGATTTTAGATTTATATTGGGATATATGCTCCTAAAGTCGCACAATATTAATATGCAAAAGAACTCGTGCATAATTATTATATCCCAATACAAAATAACCTATAAATATTGGTGCTGCAACCTCAGAGGGAGATGAGATGGACGGTTTCCATTCAGACATGTCTCTGCCAGGGAGCGAATCCACATGGGCAGACGTCCACGGAGCTACTGCCAGGGAGCAAACCCACATGGGCAGACGTCCACGGAGCTACTGCCAGGGAGCAAACCCACAACAGAGCTACTAAGACCGATATAATTGCCTTTGAATTCAGGGATAACTTGAGGATGACATCATATATTATTTAAAACAAATACACAAATGTTAATAAAACACTTTACATTTTATTTCTGTCTTCAAATATAAACAAAACATGTGCATCACAAACACGCATGTACTCCAGCATCTATTTTCAAAAGACATGTAGTTTAAATATGTAATTATTAATATGAAATAATTATTAGATAACCTTATATTTTGCCAGGTTTTTATTTTTAATTTGTTTATAACCAAACCATTTTTAATAATTCATCAAAATGCCTTGAAACACAAGACTGCTTTAATTGAATTGAATTGACTTGGGGTTTTACTTAAATCCCGACCCCACAATACACCCACCACCCAAAAAAAGATTACCTGTGTACCGGTATTCAATTTATTTGTATACCATGCTCACTTAACATGCTTAATTTCCACAAAAATAAATTAACTTCTTTTCCCCGATTTATTGGTGAACAACTTAACGGAAACTGTTTTGTCTTTTTCGAGTCATTTTAATTTTATACATATTCTGTTATCAAGAATGTAATAAACAATACACAATCTCATTAAATAATTTTCAAAATCCTAAAACAGTTATTCACACTATTTGCCAAATCCATATACTGGGTAGTTTTTATCATCAGGTTCTGTTTTACCGGAGCTATAGTCGGTGGGGCCATCTGGAAGTTGCAGTGGTTTCAGACCCGTGTTCGGGCGAGTTGTTTCGTGAAGTCTGATCTTTGAGAAGTACCCAAGCTCAGGCCGTGTCATGTTCAACTTTTCCTGCATGCACTTGTCAAACATCACTTGTGGTTTTCTGCACCTGAAATCATAACATAAACACACATGAAACATAACATATACATACATGAAATCATAACATAAACACACCTGAAATCATAACTTAAACACACATGAAATCATCATGATCATAACATAAACATACATGAAATCATAACATAAACATACATGAAATAGCATACACCTGTAACCATAATATGCATATATAATTGTTAAATATGCACGAGCTTTATATAGTAACTGATTCAATTTAAAATATAGGTCTCGCACTCTGCTCTTCCTCTCATTGCCCTCTATCACAGTGTGAAGTTTCATCATTCAAGTCCAGTTAGTAGTTTACAAGTTATACTCCGGGCAATAATTGTAAACTTGTATAAA
Source organism: Cyrtodaria siliqua (assembly GCA_037043455.1). Classification (NCBI taxonomy): domain Eukaryota; kingdom Metazoa; phylum Mollusca; class Bivalvia; order Adapedonta; family Hiatellidae; genus Cyrtodaria; species Cyrtodaria siliqua. Next base: position 156,520 of record JAWPHD010001655.1, read on the forward strand.
ATTACCAAGGGCAATAATTCTAATTAAATTGAAGATGGTTGTTGCACTCTGTGTTACACCTCATTGCCCTTTATCACTGTGTTCAGTTTCGTTCAAGTCGCACAAGTAATTTTTCAAGTTATGCTCTGGGCAATAATTTTAAGTACCGTATACAATTACAAAGGTCAACAACTCTAATTTGAACGAAGATAAGAGTTATGGCTCTTGCAGTCTGCATTTTCTTTTATTACCCTCAACCATTATGTTAAGTTTCATTCCAGTCTCATTATAATTTAAGTAGTTTTAAACTTTTCAAGTTATACTCCGGACAAGATATTTGGACGGACGGACGGACAAAGCAGAGTTATACTTTTTAACGCTCTCTATCATCTCTATCAATTTAAAGAAGACTAGAGTTATGGTTCTTGGAATCTGCACTTCCTCTCATTGCCCTTTGTGTGAGGTTTCATTCCAGTTACATTAGTAGTTGCTATGCTTCAGACAATAATTATAGTGAATACTGAAAGGTGATGCTTTGGAAGCAACAAACACAAACATGAGAGAAAAATAGCAGACTTGAGTTTTATTGAGTGTGATCATCAGAGGTAATATGTATGAGGTGCATGACTAAATAACAAAGTTGGTCAAGGTTGGGTCATACACGCTGACCTGCTGATGGTTGGAACGCATTGCTGTCATTATCTGAACTTTGAAAGCCTTACACAGGTTTTGGTATCTAAGTAATCACTATATAATGAAAAAATAAAGTTTAGCAAGAATGAACATCTAGCTTAAATAAATCATAATGTGATGTAATTTTATAATATGAAGTATTTTAAAGCATCGTAAGTATCAGAGTTATCTCCCATTTAGTTAAAACATACTATTTCACATTTAAAAATACAAATAAGGTAAAGAGCAAGATTAATCATTAAAATATAACTGTTATGAGTCTCGAGTTATAAAAAACGCTAAAACAATCGACAATTTCCATTGTAAAGATATAAGGAACCAAAGTTTACCATTTGTGAAATTACCTCACTTAGCATTGAAATAAATGAGCGAAATTAAAATTTCTGTAAAACATGTAGATTACCACTTGTTGCTATTGTTTTCGCATATTTCTTTTGAGACTTATTCCCTTAATATAACTGATATTTATGTAAGTTATATTGCCCATGACCGCTTCCACACATACATGATCCTAGAATCTGGTCAACGAGATTTATATGTTATTTATTGACTTGCTAAACTTATTTTTATCAGTATACATGTATATCAGACTTAAATTTGCATAACAAGGTGACAGACAAATAACACGCGTAACACTATACTTTCATGGAAGGGATACTTTCTTGGAAAGGTTTAACAATGTTTAACAATGTATAGACATTATACTTTCTTGGAAAGGTTTAACAATGTTTAACAATGTATAGACACTATACTTTCATGGAAGGGGTTTAACAATGTATAGACACTATACTTTCATGGAAGGGTTTAACAATGTACAGACACTATACTTTCTTGGAAGGGTTTAACAATGTATAGACACTATACTTTCATGGAAGGGTTTAACAATGTATAGACACTTTACTTTCTTGGAAGGGTTTAACAATGTATAGACACTATACTTTCTTGGAAGGGTTTAACAATGTATAGACACTATACTTTCATGGAAGGGTTTAACAATGTATAGACACTTTACTTTCTTGGAAGGGTTTAACAATGTATAGACACTATACTTTCATGGAAGGGTTTAACAATGTATAGACACTTTACTTTCTTGGAAGGGTTTAACAATGTATAGACACTATACTTTCATGGAAGGGGTTTAACAATGTATAGACACTATACTTTCATGGAAGGGGTTTAACAATGTATAGACACTATACTTTCATGGAAGGGGTTTAACAATGTATAGACACTATACTTTCATGGAAGGGGTTTAACAATGTATAGACACTTTACTTTCTTGGAAGGGTTTAACAATGTATAGACACTATACTTTCATGGAAGGGTTTAACAATGTATAGACACTTTACTTTCTTGGAAGGGTTTAACAATGTATAGACACTTTACTTTCTTGGAAGGGTTTAACAATGTATAGACACTATACTTTCATGGAAGGGTTTAACAATGTATAGACACTTTACTTTCTTGGAAGGGTTTAACAATGTATAGACACTATACTTTCATGGAAGGGTTTAACAATGTATAGACACTTTACTTTCTTGGAAGGGTTTAACAATGTATAGACACTATACTTTCATGGAAGGGGTTTAACAATGTATAGACACTATACTTTCATGGAAGGGGTTTAACAATGTATAGACACTATACTTTCATGGAAGGGGTTTAACAATGTATAGACACTATACTTTCATGGAAGGGGTTTAACAATGTATAGACACTATACTTTCATGGAAGGGGTTTAACAATGTATAGACACTTTACTTTCTTGGAAGGGTTTAACAATGTATAGACACTATACTTTCATGGAAGGGGTTTAACAATGTATAGACACTATACTTTCATGGAAGGGGTTTAACAATGTATAGACACTATACTTTCATGGAAGGGGTTTAACAATGTATAGACACTATACTTTCTTGGAAGGGGTTTAACAATGTATAGACACTATACTTTCATGGAAGGGGTTTAACAATGTATACACACTATACTTTCTTGGAAGGGTTTAACAATGTATAGACACTATACTTTCATGGAAGGGATACTTTCTTGGAAGGGTTTAACAATGTAGACACTTTACTTTCTTGGAAGGGTTTAACAATGTACAGACACTATACTTTCTTGGAAGGGTTTAACAATGTATAGACACTATACTTTCATGGAAGGGTTTAACAATGTATAGACACTTTACTTTCTTGGAAGGGTTTAACAATGTATAGACACTATACTTTCTTGGAAGGGTTTAACAATGTATAGACACTTTACTTTCTTGGAAGGGTTTAACAATGTATAGACACTATACTTTCATGGAAGGGTTTAACAATGTATAGACACTTTACTTTCTTGGAAGGGTTTAACAATGTATAGACACTATACTTTCATGGAAGGGTTTAACAATGTATAGACACTTTACTTTCTTGGAAGGGTTTAACAATGTATAGACACTATACTTTCATGGAAGGGGTTTAACAATGTATAGACACTATACTTTTTTGGAAGGGTTTAACAATATAAAGACACTATACTTTCATGGAAGGGTTTAACAATGTATAGACACTATACTTTCATGGAAGGGTTTAACAATATAAAGACACTATACTTTCTTGGAAGGGGTTTAACAATGTATAGACACTATACTTTCATGGAAGGGGTTTAACAATGTATAGACACTATACTTTCATGGAAGGGGTTTAACAATGTATAGACACTATACTTTCATGGAAGGGGTTTAACAATGTATAGACACTATACTTTCATGGAAGGGGTTTAACAATGTATAGACACTATACTTTCATGGAAGGGGTTTAACAATGTATATATACACTATACTTTCTTGGAAGGGTTTAACAATGTATAGACACTATACTTTCTTGGAAGGGGTTTAACAATGTATAGACACTATACTTTCATGGAAGGGGTTTAACAATGTATACACACTATACTTTCTTGGAAGGGTTTAACAATGTATAGACACTATACTTTCATGGAAGGGATACTTTCTTGGAAGGGTTTAACAATGTATAGACACTTTACTTTCTTGGAAGGGTTTAACAATGTATAGACACTATACTTTCTTGGAAGGGTTTAACAATGTATAGACACTTTACTTTCTTGGAAGGGTTTAACAATGTATAGACACTTTACTTTCTTGGAAGGGTTTAACAATGTATAGACACTATACTTTCATGGAAGGGGTTTAACAATGTATAGACACTATACTTTCTTGGAAGGGTTTAACAATGTATAGACACTTTACTTTCTTGGAAGGGTTTAACAATGTATAGACACTTTACTTTCTTGGAAGGGTTTAACAATGTATAGACACTATACTTTCATGGAAGGGGTTTAACAATATAAAGACACTATACTTTCTTGGAAGGGGTTTAACAATGTATAGACACTATACTTTCATGGAAGGGTTTAACAATGTACAGACACTATACTTTCTTGGAAGGGTTTAACAATATAAAGACACTTTACTTTCATGGAAAGGGTTTAACAATGTATAGACACTATACTTTCTTGGAAGGGGTTTAACAATGTATAGACACTATACTTTCATGGAAGGGGTTTAACAATATAAAGACACTATACTTTCTTGGAAGGGTTTAACAATGTAAAGACACTATACTTTTTTGGAAGGGTTTAACAATATAAAGACACTATACTTTCATGGAAGGGGTTTAACAATGTATAGACACTATACTTTCTTGGAAGGGGTTTAACAATATAAAGACACTATACTTTCTTGGAAGGGTTTAACAATGTATAGACCAGGGCTTCCACTAAGGTTCAAATTTAGGAAGTTCGAACTTCCTGTGTATCAAATTTGGAAGTTCATGGGGAAAATTTAGGAAGTTCAAGTGTTTCGGCATGGCATTCATACTCCGTCTTTGAGTCAGTGATTCCGCGTGGTGGTGAGGGAAACAACACATCTAAATTGTTAAAAAGTAAAAAAGGATATTTATAATCATCTATATGTTTATAAAAGAAAATATTTGATGACATTATATAAACGGTTTCAAACTAAAAATACTTAATTTCGTGCCATACCCCACCCACAAGTTTTATACAGTGAATTGCATTTTGCAAACAGTTTTCAATTTATCAGTCCAGGAAAGCTTTTAAATTGGCATACATTAATGAAAGGTATGTAAAACTGTCAAGTGTAGAAATAAATGTAACAGATTCTTTAATTTATTATCAAAGCAATCGATTATTTTTGCCAGTGATAATTTCACTTCCGTGTTTAGTCTCCATTCGCGAAGAGTTCTTTCCCCTAGGTTAGAGATTATTAAATATTGTTTGTCTATCAGTACTTCGTTACTATTTGTAACTTTGATAAATACATAGAAAAATGACACAAAGATATAAAAGAAATAGCCTAAAAAGTATAATCTGTTTGTGTAAGGAGTTTCAACTTTGTGGTTAATGAATATAAATTAAGCAATTTGGCATCGAGATTATATTGCTACTTTCATTTTGTGAAATGCGCGGCTAGGCCAATTATCTAATTAACACTCTCTCCTCTCACCAGCCATGCGTGTGACCCTTGATAAAAACTGGACAAAACCGGTTTCACCTGTCAATTACAAGCTCCAATGAGTTTTAATTGCTTTACAACTTGTTACGTCGGCAGTCTCAAATGAAATTAGATTAGATGGGCGGGGCTATAATCGGTAATTTACAGATTATCGGACTTCCTTAGTAAAGAATCGCGGCGTACTTTGAAGTTTTTAGAAGTACACTGTACGCCTTTGATGTTAATTTTCGCTGTACAACTACGATTTTTGGACGTAATTTACGGCCGTACGCCCGTAAACGGAAGCCCTGAAAGACACTATACTTTCTTGGAATGGTTTAACAATGTTTAACAATGTATAGACATTATACTTTCTTGGAAAGATTTAACAATGTTTAACAATGTATAGACACTATACTTTCATGGAAGGGGTTTAACAATGTATAGACACTATACTTTCTTGGAAGGGGTTTAACAATATAAAGACACTATACTTTCATGGAAGGGGTTTAACAATGTATAGACACTATACTTTCTTGGAAGGGGTTTAACAATGTATAGACACTATAATTTCATGGAAGGGGTTTAACAATGTATAGACACTATACTTTCATGGAAGGGGTTTAACAATGTATAGACACTATACTTTCTTGGAAAGGTTTAACAATGTTTAACAATGTATAGACATTATACTTTCTTGGAAAGGTTTAACAATGTTTAACAATGTATAGACACTATACTTTCATGGAAGGGGTTTAACAATGTATAGACACTATACTTTCTTGGAAGGGGTTTAACAATGTATAGACACTATAATTTCATGGAAGGGGTTTAACAATGTATAGACACTATACTTTCATGGAAGGGGTTTAACAATGTATAGACACTATACTTTCTTGGAAGGGGTTTAACAATGTATAGACACTATACTTTCATGGAAGGGGTTTAACAATATAAAGACACTATACTTTCTTGGAAGGGTTTAACAATGTATAGACACTATACTTTCTTGGAAAGGTTTAACAATGTTTAACAATGTATAGACATTATACTTTCTTGGAAAGGTTTAACAATGTTTAACAATGTATAGACACTATACTTTCATGGAAGGGGTTTAACAATGTATAGACACTATACTTTCTTGGAAGGGGTTTAACAATGTATAGACACTATACTTTCTTGGAAGGGGTTTAACAATGTATAGACACTATACTTTCTTGGAAGGGGTTTAACAATGTATAGACACTTTACTTTCTTGGAAGGGGTTTAACAATGTATAGACACTATACTTTCTTGGAAGGGGTTTAACAATGTATAGACACTATACTTTCTTGGAAGGGGTTTAACAATGTATAGACACTATACTTTCTTGGAAGGGGTTTAACAATGTATAGACACTATACTTTCTTGGAAGGGGTTTAACAATGTATAGACACTATACTTTCTTGGAAGGGTTTAACAATGTATAGACACTATACTTTCTTGGAAGGGTTTAACAATGTATAGACACTATACTTTCATGGAAGGGTTTAACAATGTATAGACACTATACTTTCTTGGAAGGGTTTAACAATGTATAGACACTATACTTTCTTGGAAGGGTTTAACAATGTATAGACACTATACTTTCTTGGAAGGGGTTTAACAATGTATAGACACTATACTTTCTTGGAAGGGTTTAACAATGTATAGACACTTTACTTTCTTGGAAGGGTTTAACAATGTATAGACACTATACTTTCTTGGAAGGGGTTTAACAATGTATAGACACTATACTTTCTTGGAAGGGGTTTAACAATGTATAGACACTATACTTTCATGGAAGGGGTTTAACAATGTATAGACACTATACTTTCATGGAAGTGGTTTAACAATGTATAGACACTATACTTTCTTGGAAGGGGTTTAACAATGTATAGATACTATACTTTCTTGGAAGGGTTTAACAATGTATAGACACTATACTTTCATGGAAGGGGTTTAACAATGTATAGACACTATACTTTCATGGAAGTGGTTTAACAATGTATAGACACTATACTTTCTTGGAAGGGGTTTAACAATGTATAGATACTATACTTTCTTGGAAGGGTTTAACAATGTACAGACACTATACTTTCTTGGAAGGGTTTAACAATGTATAGACACTATACTTTCATGGAAGGGGTTTAACAATGTATAGACACTATACTTTCATGGAAGTGGTTTAACAATGTATAGACACTATACTTTCTTGGAAGGGGTTTAACAATGTATAGATACTATACTTTCTTGGAAGGGTTTAACAATGTACAGACACTATACTTTCTTGGAAGGGTTTAACAATGTATAGACACTATACTTTCATGGAAGGGGTTTAACAATGTATAGACACTATACTTTCATGGAAGTGGTTTAACAATGTATAGACACTATACTTTCTTGGAAGGGGTTTAACAATGTATAGATACTATACTTTCTTGGAAGGGTTTAACAATGTACAGACACTATACTTTCTTGGAAGGGGTTTAACAATGTATAGATACTATACTTTCTTGGAAGGGTTTAACAATGTACAGACACTATACTTTCTTGGAAGGGTTTAACAATGTATAGACACTATACTTTCATGGAAGGGGTTTAACAATGTATAGACACTATACTTTCTTGGAAGGGTTTAACAATGTATAGACACTATACTTTCTTGGAAGGGTTTAACAATGTATAGACACTATACTTTCATGGAAGTGGTTTAACAATGTATAGACACTATACTTTCATGGAAGTGGTTTAACAATGTACAGACACTATACTTTCATGGAAGGGGTTTAACAATGTACAGACACTATACTTTCTTGGAAGGGTTTAACAATGTATAGACACTATACTTTCATGGAAGGGATACTTTCTTGGAAGGGTTTAACAATGTATAGACACTTTACTTTCTTGGAAGGGTTTAACAATGTATAGACACTATACTTTCTTGGAAGGGTTTAACAATGTATAGACACTTTACTTTCTTGGAAGGGTTTAACAATGTATAGACACTTTACTTTCTTGGAAGGGTTTAACAATGTATAGACACTATACTTTCATGGAAGGGGTTTAACAATGTATAGACACTATACTTTCTTGGAAGGGTTTAACAATGTATAGACACTTTACTTTCTTGGAAGGGTTTAACAATGTATAGACACTTTACTTTCTTGGAAGGGTTTAACAATGTATAGACACTATACTTTCATGGAAGGGGTTTAACAATATAAAGACACTATACTTTCTTGGAAGGGGTTTAACAATGTATAGACACTATACTTTCATGGAAGGGTTTAACAATGTACAGACACTATACTTTCTTGGAAGGGTTTAACAATATAAAGACACTTTACTTTCATGGAAAGGGTTTAACAATGTATAGACACTATACTTTCTTGGAAGGGGTTTAACAATGTATAGACACTATACTTTCATGGAAGGGGTTTAACAATATAAAGACACTATACTTTCTTGGAAGGGTTTAACAATGTAAAGACACTATACTTTTTTGGAAGGGTTTAACAATATAAAGACACTATACTTTCATGGAAGGGGTTTAACAATGTATAGACACTATACTTTCTTGGAAGGGGTTTAACAATATAAAGACACTATACTTTCTTGGAAGGGTTTAACAATGTATAGACCAGGGCTTCCACTAAGGTTCAAATTTAGGAAGTTCGAACTTCCTGTGTATCAAATTTGGAAGTTCATGGGGAAAATTTAGGAAGTTCAAGTGTTTCGGCATGGCATTCATACTCCGTCTTTGAGTCAGTGATTCCGCGTGGTGGTGAGGGAAACAACACATCTAAATTGTTAAAAAGTAAAAAAGGATATTTATAATCATCTATATGTTTATAAAAGAAAATATTTGATGACATTATATAAACGGTTTCAAACTAAAAATACTTAATTTCGTGCCATACCCCACCCACAAGTTTTATACAGTGAATTGCATTTTGCAAACAGTTTTCAATTTATCAGTCCAGGAAAGCTTTTAAATTGGCATACATTAATGAAAGGTATGTAAAACTGTCAAGTGTAGAAATAAATGTAACAGATTCTTTAATTTATTATCAAAGCAATCGATTATTTTTGCCAGTGATAATTTCACTTCCGTGTTTAGTCTCCATTCGCGAAGAGTTCTTTCCCCTAGGTTAGAGATTATTAAATATTGTTTGTCTATCAGTACTTCGTTACTATTTGTAACTTTGATAAATACATAGAAAAATGACACAAAGATATAAAAGAAATAGCCTAAAAAGTATAATCTGTTTGTGTAAGGAGTTTCAACTTTGTGGTTAATGAATATAAATTAAGCAATTTGGCATCGAGATTATATTGCTACTTTCATTTTGTGAAATGCGCGGCTAGGCCAATTATCTAATTAACACTCTCTCCTCTCACCAGCCATGCGTGTGACCCTTGATAAAAACTGGACAAAACCGGTTTCACCTGTCAATTACAAGCTCCAATGAGTTTTAATTGCTTTACAACTTGTTACGTCGGCAGTCTCAAATGAAATTAGATTAGATGGGCGGGGCTATAATCGGTAATTTACAGATTATCGGACTTCCTTAGTAAAGAATCGCGGCGTACTTTGAAGTTTTTAGAAGTACACTGTACGCCTTTGATGTTAATTTTCGCTGTACAACTACGATTTTTGGACGTAATTTACGGCCGTACGCCCGTAAACGGAAGCCCTGAAAGACACTATACTTTCTTGGAATGGTTTAACAATGTTTAACAATGTATAGACATTATACTTTCTTGGAAAGATTTAACAATGTTTAACAATGTATAGACACTATACTTTCATGGAAGGGGTTTAACAATGTATAGACACTATACTTTCTTGGAAGGGGTTTAACAATATAAAGACACTATACTTTCATGGAAGGGGTTTAACAATGTATAGACACTATACTTTCTTGGAAGGGGTTTAACAATGTATAGACACTATAATTTCATGGAAGGGGTTTAACAATGTATAGACACTATACTTTCATGGAAGGGGTTTAACAATGTATAGACACTATACTTTCTTGGAAAGGTTTAACAATGTTTAACAATGTATAGACATTATACTTTCTTGGAAAGGTTTAACAATGTTTAACAATGTATAGACACTATACTTTCATGGAAGGGGTTTAACAATGTATAGACACTATACTTTCTTGGAAGGGGTTTAACAATGTATAGACACTATAATTTCATGGAAGGGGTTTAACAATGTATAGACACTATACTTTCATGGAAGGGGTTTAACAATGTATAGACACTATACTTTCTTGGAAGGGGTTTAACAATGTATAGACACTATACTTTCATGGAAGGGGTTTAACAATATAAAGACACTATACTTTCTTGGAAGGGTTTAACAATGTATAGACACTATACTTTCTTGGAAAGGTTTAACAATGTTTAACAATGTATAGACATTATACTTTCTTGGAAAGGTTTAACAATGTTTAACAATGTATAGACACTATACTTTCATGGAAGGGTTTAACAATGTATAGACACTATACTTTCTTGGAAGGGGTTTAACAATGTATAGACACTATACTTTCTTGGAAGGGGTTTAACAATGTATAGACACTATACTTTCTTGGAAGGGGTTTAACAATGTATAGACACTTTACTTTCTTGGAAGGGGTTTAACAATGTATAGACACTATACTTTCTTGGAAGGGGTTTAACAATGTATAGACACTATACTTTCTTGGAAGGGGTTTAACAATGTATAGACACTATACTTTCTTGGAAGGGGTTTAACAATGTATAGACACTATACTTTCTTGGAAGGGGTTTAACAATGTATAGACACTATACTTTCTTGGAAGGGTTTAACAATGTATAGGACACTATACTTTCTTGGAGGGTTTAACAATGTATAGACACTATACTTTCATGGAAGGGTTTAACAATGTATAGACACTATACTTTCTTGGAAGGGTTAATCAATGTATAGACACTATACTTTCTTGGAAGGTTTAACAATGTATAGACACTATACTTTCTTGGAAGGGTTTAACAATGTATAGACACTATACTTTCTTGGAAGGGTTTAACAATGTATAGACACTTTACTTTCTTGGAAGGGTTTAACAATGTATAGACACTATACTTTCTTGGAAGGGGTTAACAATGTATAGACACTATACTTTCTTGGAAGGGGTTTAACAATGTATAGACACTATACTTTCATGGAAGGGGTTAACAATGTATAGACACTATACTTTCATGGAAGTGGTTTAACAATGTATAGACACTATACTTTCTTGGAAGGGGTTTAACAATGTATAGATACTATACTTTCTTGAAGGGTTTAACAATGTATAGACACTATACTTTCATGGAAGGGGTTTAACAATGTATAGACACTATACTTTCATGGAAGTGTTTAACAATGTATAGACACTATACTTTCTTGAAGGGGTTTAACAATGTATAGGATACTATACTTTCTTGGAAGGGTTTAACAATGTACAGACACTATACTTTCTTGGAAGGGTTTAACAATGTATAGACACTATACTTTCATGGAAGGGGTTTAACAATGTATAGACACTATACTTTCATGGAAGTGGTTTAACAATGTATAGACACTATACTTTCTTGGAAGGGGTTTAACAATGTATAGATACTATACTTTCTTGGAAGGGTTTAACAATGTACAGACACTATACTTTCTTGGAAGGGTTTAACAATGTATAGACACTATACTTTCATGGAAGGGGTTTAACAATGTATAGACACTATACTTTCATGGAAGTGGTTTAACAATGTATAGACACTATACTTTCTTGGAAGGGGTTTAACAATGTATAGATACTATACTTTCTTGGAAGGGTTTAACAATGTACAGACACTATACTTTCTTGGAAGGGGTTTAACAATGTATAGATACTATACTTTCTTGGAAGGGTTTAACAATGTACAGACACTATACTTTCTTGGAAGGGTTTAACAATGTATAGACACTATACTTTCATGGAAGGGGTTTAACAATGTATAGACACTATACTATCTTGGAAGGGGTTTAACAATGTACAGACACTATACTTTCTTGGAAGGGTTTAACAATGTATAGACACTATACTTTCTTGGAAGGGTTTAACAATGTATAGACACTATACTTTCATGGAAGGGGTTTAACAATGTACAGACACTATACTTTCTTGGAAGGGTTTAACAATGTATAGACACTATACTTTCATGGAAGGGTTTAACAATGTACAGACACTATACTTTCTTGGAAGGGTTTAACAATGTATAGACACTATACTTTCATGGAAGGGGTTTAACAATGTATAGACACTATACTATCTTGGAAGGGGTTTAACAATGTACAGACACTATACTTTCTTGGAAGGGTTTAACAATGTATAGACACTATACTTTCATGGAAGGGGTTTAACAATGTATAGACACTATACTTTCTTGGAAGGGTTTAACAATGTATAGACACTATACTTTCTTGGAAGGGTTTAACAATGTATAGACACTATACTTTCATGGAAGTGGTTTAACAATGTATAGACACTATACTTTCATGGAAGTGGTTTAACAATGTACAGACACTATACTTTCATGGAAGGGGTTTAACAATGTACAGACACTATACTTTCTTGGAAGGGTTTAACAATGTATAGACACTATACTTTCTTGGAAGGGTTTAACAATATAAAGACACTATACTTTCTTGGAAGGGTTTAACAATGTATAGACACTATACTTTCTTGGAAGGGTTTAACAATGTATAGACACTATACTTTCTTGGAAGGGTTTAACAATGTACAGACACTATACTTTCTTGGAAGGGTTTAACAATGTATAGACACTATACTTTCTTGGAAGGGTTTAACAATGTATAGACACTATACTTTCATGGAAGTGGTTTAACAATGTATAGACACTATACTTTCATGGAAGTGGTTTAACAATGTACAGACACTATACTTTCATGGAAGGGGTTTAACAATGTACAGACACTATACTTTCTTGGAAGGGTTTAACAATGTATAGACACTATACTTTCATGGAAGGGTTTAACAATGTATAGACACTATACTTTCATGGAAGGGGTTTAACAATGTACAGACACTATACTTTCATGGAAGTGGTTTAACAATGTATAGACACTATACTTTCATGGAAGGGGTTTAACAATGTACAGACACTATACTTTCATGGAAGGGGTTTAACAATGTACAGACACTATACTTTCTTGGAAGGGGTTTAACAATGTATAGACACTATACTTTCATGGAAGGGGTTTAACAATGTACAGACACTATACTTTCTTGGAAGGGGTTTAACAATGTACAGACACTATACTTTCTTGGAAGGGTTTAACAATGTATAGACACTATACTTTCATGGAAGGGGTTTAACAATGTACAGACACTATACTTTCTTGGAAGGGGTTTAACAATGTATAGACACTTTACTTTCTTGGAAGGGTTTAACAATGTATAGACACTATACTTTCTTGGAAGGGTTTAACAATGTATAGACACTATACTTTCTTGGAAGGGTTTAACAATGTATAGACACTATACTTTCATGGAAGGGTTTAACAATGTATAGACACTTTACTTCTTGGAAGGGGTTTAACAATGTATAGACACTATACTTTATTGGAAGGGTTTAACAATGTATAGACACTATACTTTCTTGGAAGGGTTTAACAATGTATAGACACTATACTTTCTTGGAAGGGGTTTAACAATGTATAGACACTATACTTTATTGGAAGGGTTTAACAATGTATAGACACTATACTTTCTTGGAAGGGTTTAACAATGTATAGACACTATACTTTCTTGGAAGGGTTTAACAATGTATAGACACTATACTTTCATGGAAGGGGTTTAACAATATAAAGACACTATACTTTCTTGGAAGGGTTTAACAATGTATAGACACTATACTTTCATGGAAGGGTTTAACAATGTATAGACACTTTACTTCTTGGAAGGGGTTTAACAATGTATAGACACTATACTTTATTGGAAGGGTTTAACAATGTATAGACACTATACTTTCTTGGAAGGGTTTAACAATGTATAGACACTATACTTTCTTGGAAGGGGTTTAACAATGTATAGACACTATACTTTCTTGGAAGGGTTTAACAATGTATAGACACTATACTTTCTTGGAAGGGGTTTAACAATGTATAGACACTATACTTTATTGGAAGGGTTTAACAATGTATAGACACTATACTTTCTTGGAAGGGTTTAACAATGTATAGACACTATACTTTCTTGGAAGGGTTTAACAATGTATAGACACTATACTTTCATGGAAGGGGTTTAACAATATAAAGACACTATACTTTCTTGGAAGGGTTTAACAATGTATAGACACTATACTTTCTTGGAAGGGTTTAACAATGTATAGACACTATACTTTCATGGAAGGGGTTTAACAATGTATAGACACTATAATTTCATGGAAGGGGTTTAACAATGTATAGACACTATACTTTCATGGAAGGGGTTTAACAATGTATAGACACTATACTTTATTGGAAGGGTTTAACAATGTATAGACACTATACTTTCTTGGAAGGGTTTAACAATGTATAGACACTATACTTTATTGGAAGGGTTTAACAATGTATAGACACTATACTTTCTTGGAAGGGTTTAACAATGTATAGACACTATACTTTATTGGAAGGGTTTAACAATGTATAGACACTATACTTTCTTGGAAGGGTTTAACAATGTATAGACACTATACTTTATTGGAAGGGTTTAACAATGTATAGACACTATACTTTCTTGGAAGGGTTTAACAATGTATAGACACTATACTTTCTTGGAAGGGTTTAACAATATAAAGACACTATACTTTCTTGGAAGGGTTTAACAATGTATAGACACTATACTTTCTTGGAAGGGTTTAACAATGTATAGACACTATACTTTCATGGAAGGGGTTTAACAATGTATAGACACTATACTTTCATGGAAGGGGTTTAACAATGTATAGACACTATACTTTATTGGAAGGGTTTAACAATGTATAGACACTATACTTTCTTGGAAGGGTTTAACAATGTATAGACACTATACTTTATTGGAAGGGTTTAACAATGTATAGACACTATACTTTCTTGGAAGGGTTTAACAATGTATAGACACTATACTTTCTTGGAAGGGGTTTAACAATGTATAGACACTATACTTTCTTGGAAGGGTTTAACAATGTATAGACACTATACTTTCTTGGAAGGGTTTAACAATGTATAGACACTATACTTTCATGGAAGGGGTTTAACAATATAAAGACACTATACTTTCTTGGAAGGGTTTAACAATGTATAGACACTATACTTTCTTGGAAGGGTTTAACAATGTATAGACACTATACTTTCTTGGAAGGGGTTTAACAATGTATAGACACTATACTTTA
Source organism: Cyrtodaria siliqua (assembly GCA_037043455.1). Classification (NCBI taxonomy): domain Eukaryota; kingdom Metazoa; phylum Mollusca; class Bivalvia; order Adapedonta; family Hiatellidae; genus Cyrtodaria; species Cyrtodaria siliqua. The sequence continues at coordinate 172,160 of JAWPHD010001655.1, forward strand.
TTGGAAGGGTTTAACAATGTATAGACACTATACTTTCTTGGAAGGGTTTAACAATGTATAGACACTATACTTTCTTGGAAGGGGTTTAACAATGTATAGACACTATACTTTCTTGGAAGGGTTTAACAATGTATAGACACTATACTTTCTTGGAAGGGGTTTAACAATGTATAGACACTATACTTTCTTGGAAGGGGTTTAACAATGTATAGACACTATACTTTATTGGAAGGGTTTAACAATGTATAGACACTATACTTTCTTGGAAGGGTTTAACAATGTATAGACACTATACTTTCTTGGAAGGGGTTTAACAATGTATAGACACTATACTTTCTTGGAAGGGTTTAACAATGTATAGACACTATACTTTCTTGGAAGGGGTTTAACAATGTATAGACACTATACTTTATTGGAAGGGTTTAACAATGTATAGACACTATACTTTCTTGGAAGGGTTTAACAATGTATAGACACTATACTTTCTTGGAAGGGTTTAACAATGTATAGACACTATACTTTCATGGAAGGGGTTTAACAATATAAAGACACTATACTTTCTTGGAAGGGTTTAACAATGTATAGACACTTTACTTTCTTGGAAGGGTTTAACAATGTATAGACACTATACTTTCATGGAAGGGTTTAACAATGTAAAGACACTATACTTTCTTGGAAGGGGTTTAACAATGTATAGACACTATACTTTATTGGAAGGGTTTAACAATGTAAAGACACTATACTTTCTTGGAAGGGTTTAACAATGTATAGACACTTTACTTTCTTGGAAGGGTTTAACAATGTATAGACACTATACTTTCATGGAAGGGTTTAACAATGTAAAGACACTATACTTTCTTGGAAGGGTTTAACAATGTATAGACACTATACTTTCTTGGAAGGGTTTAACAATGTATAGACACTATACTTTCATGGAAGGGGTTTAACAATATAAAGACACTATACTTTCTTGGAAGGGTTTAACAATGTACAGACACTTTACTTTCTTGGAAGGGTTTAACAATGTATAGACACTATACTTTCTTGGAAGGGGTTTAACAATGTATAGACACTATACTTTCTTGGAAGGGTTTAACAATGTATAGACACTATACTTTCTTAGAAGGGTTTAACAATGTATAGACACTATACTTTCATGGAAGGGGTTTAACAATTTATAGACACTTTACTTTCTTGGAAGGGTTTAACAATGTATAGACACTTTACTTTCTTGGAAGGGGTTTAACAATGTATAGACACTTTACTTTCTTGGAAGGGTTTAACAATGTATAGACACTTTACTTTCTTGGAAGGGTTTAACAATGTATAGACACTATACTTTCTTGGAAGGGGTTTAACAATGTATAGACACTATACTTTCTTGGAAGGGGTTTAACAATGTATAGACACTTTACTTTCTTGGAAGGGTTTAACAATGTATAGACACTTTACTTTCTTGGAAGGGGTTTAACAATGTATAGACACTTTACTTTCTTGGAAGGGTTTAACAATGTATAGACACTTTACTTTCTTGGAAGGGTTTAACAATGTATAGACACTTTACTTTCTTGGAAGGGGTTTAACAATGTATAGACACTATACTTTCTTGGAAGGGTTTAAAATGTATAGACACTTTACTTTCTTGGAAGGGTTTAAAATGTATAGACACTATACTTTCTTGGAAGGGTTTAACAATGTATAGACACTTTACTTCTTGGAAGGGTTTAACAATGTATAGACACTATACTTTCTTGGAAGGGTTTAACAATGTATAGACACTTTACTTTCTTGGAAGGGTTTAACAATGTATAGACACTATACTTTCTTGGAAGGGTTTAACAATGTATAGACACTATACTTTCTTGGAAGGGGTTTAACAATGTATAGACACTTTACTTTCTTGGAAGGGTTTAACAATGTATAGACACTATACTTTCTTGGAAGGGTTTAACAATGTATAGACACTATACTTTCTTGGAAGGGGTTTAACAATGTATAGACACTTTACTTTCTTGGAAGGGTTTAACAATGTATAGACACTATACTTTCTTGGAAGGGTTTAACAATGTATAGACACTTTACTTTCTTGGAAGGGTTTAACAATGTATAGACACTATACTTTCTTGGAAGGGTTTAACAATGTATAGACACTATACTTTCTTGGAAGGGGTTTAACAATGTATAGACACTTTACTTTCTTGGAAGGGGTTTAACAATGTATAGACACTTTACTTTCTTGGAAGGGTTTAACAATGTATAGACACTATACTTTCATGGAAGGGGTTTAACAATGTATAGACACTTTACTTTCTTGGAAGGGGTTTAACAATGTATAGACACTATACTTTCATGGAAGGGGTTTAACAATGTATAGACACTATACTTTCATGGAAGGGGTTTAACAATGTATAGACACTATACTTTCTTGGAAGGGGTTTAACAATGTATAGACACTATACTTTCATGGAAGGGGTTTAACAATGTATAGACACTATACTTTCTTGGAAGGGTTTAACAATGTATAGACACTTTACTTTCTTGGAAGGGTTTAACAATGTATAGACACTATACTTTCATGGAAATGGTTTAACAATGTATAGACACTATACTTTCTTGGAAGGGTTTAACAATGTATAGACACTTTACTTTCTTGGAAGGGTTTAACAATGTATAGACACTATACTTTCTTGGAAGGGGTTTAACAATATCAAGACACTATACTTTCTTGGAAGGGTTTAACAATGTATAGACACTATACTTTCTTGGAAGGGGTTTAACAATGTATAGACACTAAAGTCTATACTTTCTTGGAAGGGGTTTAACAATGTATAGACACTATACTTTCTTGGAAGGGGTTTAACAATGTATAGACACTATACTTTCTTGGAAGGGTTTAACAATGTATAGACACTAAAGTCTATACTTTCTTGGAAGGGGTTTAACAATGTATAGACACTATACTTTCTTGGAAGGGGTTTAACAATGTATAGACACTATACTTTCTTGGAAGGGTTTAACAATGTATAGATAAGTTTTATACTCTTACTCGGAGAGTTTCATGGTGTTAGCCCTGTCCACACAATTCCAGTATTGGGTAAAGTCCTCATAACAGTTAGCTTTAACTTTCTGGAAGAATTCAAATCCACAGCGTGTTACTTCCTTTCCTTCATTTACACATTTGCGTACGTCCATGTTTGACTCACTCTTACAAAGCATGAATTCCTGAAATAAACAAAGCCTTATAGTTAACAAAAAGATAGATGAACAGGAAATGTAGATTTACAGAATGCAGTCATAAAACAAGAGGTCAATGACCTTGAAGATCTACTGATAGGTTCTGATAGCTAGATCAGCATTCCTGTGAAGTTTCATGAAAATCTGTCAAGTAGTTTCAGAGGAGTAGTCGCTACAAGTTGTTTTAACTATATAACTCTATGTAAACAAAGATGGCAGCCATGTTTAATGTCAAATCAAAATAATTTTCAACAAGGACCAACATCATGTCATGCTGATCATTTTTCCCATATCAATATCACCTAATGGTTTTCAAGAAGCATTTGCTACAAATTTGTTTTTTAAAAATCTATTTTTAATCATGGCAGGCATCTTGAATTTCTGGCTAACCTGAAATTTTGCTAGGATCAACTAGACATGAAGAGCAACATTTCTGTTAAGTTTCATGAAAATCCTTGAAGTAGTTTTAGAGTAGTAGTCGCTACAAGTTTTTACTATATAACTCTATGTAAACAAAAAGCAGCCATGTTTAATGACGAATCAAAATAATTTTCGACAAGGACCAACAACATGTCATGCTGATCATTTTAGAAAAAATTCCCCTCTTTCAGAATAATTGCCCATTCAAAATGTTGTTCGTTGTAAAATCATCTATTTATAACCGCATAGAGTTCTATTTTTAGTCGATGTTTTCTATAACAATGCGGGGTTTACATTTGAAATAACAGAATGATCCAAACAAAATTGTATGAATCTCCTCGTTTTTCATCGTAGCATCCCTGTAGACTAGATCATCTACGATGCTTGCTTGTTTTCAAGACAAACATCTAGAATAGTTCTCCTTAACAAAGTTTGACATTTGTCGAGATTCTGGTATCGTTTCTAATTTGTATTATCAATTAAGCGTCGAAGATGATCAAGACTAAGCATCGCTGCAGTTCATGCGATAGTCGTAGGTAGTCGACAAATCCCGTCATTCTTCGGGATCATTATTCCATGTGGTGTTTGAGATGTTGGGAATGCGTGATTTTACGACTTTACGACAATCGTGATGAACTTACAAATGTACATAATCAAAAACAGCTTGTTTATAGTTTCGGACTGAAAAAAGAAAAATTCTTCAAGCAGCAAAATGATAACAAATTACTTTAAGAAGACAAATAATGCAACACCAGATAGTGAAACTGAAAGCAACATAAAAAAAGTTAAAATTTAAGAAGTTAAGAAATCATAAATTAAAATGAATAAAAATTACTGTTTCCCTCTAATGTTTTTCTCTTCTTTAAATGTTTGTTGAAGTAAATTTATACATAAGAAAGGTAGATATAACCTTTTTACTAACAATTTATTGTGACTTTTTTCTCCCTAAACTTGGAAAATTGCGCCTTTTTTTCCCCACAAAAAAGGCTAGGGCCCCTTCCCCAATTTCTGAAAAAAGGCCCTGTAATGTCATGCTGATCATTTTAAAAAAAGTCCCATTTCAATATCACTTATAGTTTTCAAGCAGTAGTCGCTACAAACTTGTTTTTTAACAAGAGGTCAATGATCTTGAAGCTCTACTGATAGGTTTTTGATAGCTTGATCAGCATTCCTGTGAAGTTTCATGAAAAACTGTAAAGTAGTTTCAGAGGAGTAGTCGCTACAAGTTTTTATTATATAACTCTATGTAAACAAAGGCTTAATGTTGAATCAAAATAGTTTTCGACAAGAAACAAGATCATGTCATGCTGATCATTTTAGAAAAGGTCCCATATCAATATCACTTATAGTTTGCAAGTTGTATAGCTTAGTAATAAACTTGTTTTAAAAATATATTTTTAGCAGTGACGGCCATCTTGAACTTCCGGCCGACCTGAAATTTTGCTAGGATCAATTAGACAACAAGAGCAACATTCCTGTGAAGTTTCATGAAAATCCTTCCAAGTAGTTTCAGAGGAGTAGTCGCTCCAAGTTTTTACTATATAACTCTATGTATAAAAAGATGGCCACTGGCAGACATGTTTAACGTCGAATCAAAACGATTTTCGACAAGGACCAACATCAAAATGAGTACATTTATTCTCGCACATTCATTGTTTAACGTCGGTTCATTCCTCCCTATAAAGGTTTATAAAGGCTGATGTTATTCACCGTTTTAATGCAATGTAAAGATAGAGTTTATTTTAAGACAATTTAAATGATCAAACTGTTCACACGTATGTCTTTGACGTGCCGTTCGGAATCAGTACTTATAACGGTCGTTTAATATTTTCATTATAACTGACTCGACTGTTTGTAAAGAAGAGTGTTATTCTAACATGTATGTGCACACGTTGGATAATTTCTATTACATATTTGTGATTTTTTATTTATTGTGAACTTTGATAAAAATAATTGTGAATCTGGATAAATGTTTTCCTGTGAACTTTGAAAAGTGTTTTAAGTGAAATTTATTGAAATGAATTCCAGCCTTGGAGCTCTATGTATTTCATGCAGCTGCGAGGTCCGTCCTCGTCAGCATGCCGTAACATGTGACAATTGTGGTGGCTGCAACATCGAACTTGCAAAACAGGTAAGTATCTAATTATAATTTATAGTAGCGCATAGTCATATTTTTGAATCAATATTTTCTTTAAAGATTGAATCTTGTTACCTAATTGTTTACTATGGATAATCATGAAAAGAAAACTGTTCCACTAAAATTCAACCTGATTAATCTGTCTCGGAATAAATTCCAATTGGTTTCACTGTTTTTCAATGTTTTTGGGGAAATTATTTTTTTGTACGATGTAACTGACGAAACTCGGAAATGCACGTGCATTTAATAACACCAATATTTTATCTAAAATACCTAAAATTTAACTTTGATTTTGTGGTGCGTTTTCATTGACCGTGAGTATATATAAATCAATTTCAATTTTTAATTTAATAAAGCCCAACATCTATGTGTTTTACGTACTGAAATATCTGCTGATTGGCATGTGCAATACACAATTACGAGTATACCGCAGTACCCGTACAATTCTGCATAATTGTAAATACACAATTAACAACACGCGCCTGGTAGTGTGCACCACACACGTGCTTGTGTTGTGTATTCACTGCAATAAAGAAATATATAAAAAAAATATCTTTAATAGAGTTATTGTATGCATAGTAAATACACAATGTATTTAGAGTATTTACAATAATAAACAATTAAGAACATACTACAGTAAACGTACAAATGTAGTTAATGTTGTTTATTCGCTCAAAACTATTCGTCTTAATTAGTATCTGCATATGTTTTTTTTTCCATCGTAGGCATTACTAACCAGCAATACAGAGAGGCAGTGAAGATGGGAACAGATGTTTCATGTTTCGCACGGATACCGACCAAAGACGATACCGATGAATCTGCCATGGATGATTCACCCGCCAAAGACACAGAAGACACTGACATATCGACCGCCGCCATGGATGATACACCCTCCAGAGACGAGACGGAAGACACCGACGAATCGACTGCTGTCCATCCAGATGTTACATTCCAAGTTATCATATCCACATATTTGGTGTAACAAATGGAGTTAAATCTCCGATAAATGTTTTTGTTGTTGTTATTCTGATTATATTAATGAGATGCAAAATAAAAACTATATTGAAATATATGTTACATGTGTTATTCATTTTAATATTACCATTTTTATATTCCTTACTGATATAATTACTAATTAATTCATAGTGATTGGCAATTTAAAAAAAAACGGTGCTATATATTTACATGTCTATATCTATAGACAATTTCTCCTTATTTAACTACCTTAAAATACACTAAAATGACTACTTATTTCATACTGATTGACCACATTAAAAAAATATATAACGGTGCCGAAACGTCTAGGTCCGAAATGATTTGGTGCCGAAACGACCTGAAAGCGGCTGTTTATACACAAAATCAGGCAGATAAAAATCCAAGATGTTAAGAGTTTAAACTGCAATAACTTTTTTATTACTAAATGGATTTTGATCATTTAAACGGCATTATTTTTGTTTTTCTTTCCTCGTTTGAGTAGTTAATACGGATTAAATATTTTCATATTTATCCAAAAAGGTCTGTCATGTTTATTGTGAATATGGGACACAAGGGACCATGGACAAAAGGGACCAGACACTTGGGACCACATTTTTGGGACAAAAGGGACCACATTATGGGACACAAGGGACCATAGTTTTATTTTTGTATTGTGATACAACCATTTAATTAAGAAGCTGGATTATAAATGCAATCATTTATCTATCTTCATGAAATGGCTATTTAAACAATTTATATGATAAGAACTCACAAATGACATATGTATACTACTAGTAAAACAAATAAATAATTGTTGTTTTTGCATACCTTTATATAAAAAATCCTGGATTTAAATATCCTTATCCTTAAAAGATCCATATTATGGGAACAATTTCACAAACAAATAAATACTATTAGTAAGCTATTATTTGTTTTCTATTTAATTTTTTGTTGATTTGAACTTATTAGTTTAAATATTTTTCAATTAGTATGGCCCTTTAAGGAAAATATTAAGTTGGTAACTGGTTCCAGAATTCTGCATGCACTAATTAATAATTACATGAAAATTACTTACAATGAATATAAACACATGACAGTAGACTCCATCATGTTTAAATAGTATAAGATCTAATATTATGAACAGTTAATTTAAATTAATTAAACTTAAATTCTGGAAAAAAAATGAACATTTTAACCTATAACTTTATTGAATAATTGGCCATCAAATGATATTCTTGAGTTTAAGTTATCCTTTAAATTATCATTTAAATAATCAAATTATGATATTTACCATTGCAATACACAACTACAGTGCTTTGGGGTGTATAGAATCATTGGTAGTAAAGAATCATTTCCTGTTTAAATTCAGTTTTCTCAGCTCAGATATTTTAGATTATTTTAAAACTTTCCAGGCTTGAAGATATATCATATAAGCATACATTTATTCAACAGTGAAATTATTTGGGACATTTTTCCATGCAAAATATATCACTACGTGCAACACCTCTGAGAAAAAATGATTCTATACTACCTGAATGAAGTGTGTTTTTGAAACGAAAAATTCATACTGTCACTATAAAATCAGAAATAAATATTTGCTGTTTTAACAAACGTTAGGGACAAAAGTCAAAATGCAATAATCAATAAAGGTAACTTGTTGAAGTTTGGCACTTTTAAGGATTAAATGAAATTATGTAAATATTGGTGCAAAAACGCCTATTAAAAAATCACAGTTTCAGGACAATAATTTTAGAAATTTTGCTTTCATACAACTAAAAGTGTAAATCTAAATCAGAAATTAAATAAACATTTTCCTTTCATTTTAAAATTAGACATTTAACCCAAGTGATTCTATACCCCCCAAAGCACTGTATTATCAATGTAAATCTACATTTTTAACTAATTTTTGAATGGTCCCTTTTGTCCCCAAATTTGGTCCCTTTTGTCCATGGTCCCTTGTGTCCCACTACCTTTATTGTCTGTCGCTGTCAAATTTGATCTTACCCCACCCACTTCACATTGCACAGACGTGTTTTCTATTTCCAAAAAAAACCCGTACCTTGCACTCATTATCGCAATACTTTCCGAAGAAAACACTTGCAGCTCTTAAAACCCCTGATGTCAGCTCTAGTTCTGGAACTGAAAGTTCCGCATAAGACGGAATATACGTATCTTCTGTTAATGGCATCTTGGAAATTGCAAGGATAAATATAGGGGGGATAACTCCGACGTATCTCCGCGGCGGTGGTACGAAATAACCAAATCTACCCAAATCCCACAAAATCTAACAAAATCCTCACCTGATTTACCCGAATGGGTAGTGCCTTTTTATTTAGATGTGTGTATTTTGCAACACAGGCTTTTTTCTTTAGATGTGTGTATTTTACAACACAGGCTGTTATAAAAAATGTTGCTTTTATGATGTTTAAAAAGAGTACACACGCCCGGGAATCGCACCGCCAGCATTGCTTTGGCAATACTGAGAGTTTAAGGCGGAGGTTTTCCGGTAATGCAGGCAAGCGATCAAAATTGCCGAAATTGACGTTGTGCACGATTGTGTATTTAAGTAAACATTTATTAATAAAATCGAAAAATGTCATGTACTAGCCAGTTGACCAAAGCGACTATTCCAAGAATTTGGGCATCATCCGACCATCTACGCATGTTTTAGAATACTTTCTGCTGTATGCAATTTATGTAGGTAAAAAATCACATAACACATGTAGATGTTATATTTTTAATATCCAGACCTTTACATTCATCTTGTGAATTTTCCAGGCCATAGTTATAGATGTCTGACGTATATATGCGAACAGTTTTATGGACACACACTTTTCGTTCATGTCAATGACTATTACAAATATATTTCTCTTACTAAAATAATATGTTCAGAGAAAAAAAAAAAAAAAAAAAAAAGGAGAAGAAGATTAACGGCGTAAAATACTCCACTGGATTCTCTCAGCTTTTTATAAAGTTCTTATTTTGAAGGAAAAAAAAGAAATGAAAAAATGGAAAAAAAAAGAAGATATGTTCTAGTATTCATTGTATTTTCTTTTAATGTATTCTCATTAAAATCATCTTGAATATCTGAGAGAGACGTTAACAGAAACGGTGAAGGTGCCTTGTGATATTAGGAAGGTTCCTACCTGAAAGCATCATTACTGAAGAAGGCATGTTTTAGTAACAGCAAGCAAGTGTAACTGAATGATGATTTGGATAGTATAGGGCCAAATTGAGATAATCACACACATTAAAGGGACTAGAAGCGATCTGAAAGAGTGATTGGTGTCCAAATACATCTCAACCATCATAACATGCGTTACTTATAAAACACAAACTGGCCAAGTCATCGAGTTTGCCAGATCAAATAATTTCATTTACAATAACTACATCGGACGGACAACACTCCATAGTTTAGTGCATATGCACGTTGTTTATGAAACTGAAACACATTAGGATTGGTTGATAAAACATTTCGGACCAGAGACGTTGTAAAACAATACATATATATAGACATGGTTGCCGTTAGTTCTTATCATGCGTATTAGTCAACATTCTTCAAGTTTAAGAAAGGTCGTTTATTAGTAGTATTATCAAAATTGAAGGGTCGTATACCAGTATGTACAGTTGTCAGAGAACGATAAGGCGCTATTTAGTCTTATCTCTCAGTGGACTACAGTGTACTGAATTCTAATCATGGAGAGGACACTTGTGTTTCTGCATGTATATTTGTGTAAGTCCACACTCTTAGTACTTTAGTTGTTGTTGCTTTATAGTTTTAAAATCATGATAAAAAAAAAATTCTCGCTACTTTTTTTTTCATAACAGGTACGTACAGATGAAACCTTAGAGATTTTACAAAATGCTTTACCCCCGAAATGGACATTTTATTTAATAATGCATTCTGACGATATATTTATATTTAGTAGATCGCGGCAGTGACTTTAAGTGGTAGAGTAGTAGAGCGTCCGCCTTGCATGTGGGGTGTCTGGGTTCGACCACAGGACGTGCCACACCAAATACTTTATAACAATGATACCAATTGAATTGAATGTTGTTTAACGGCTCATCAACACAGTACAGGTTATTTAGAGCCGCCCCAGTGATAGGGGAAGGATACATAGGAATCCGGGAACCGTGCCCTACTCTTATTATCGAATAGATTCCTATGGTTCTTCAACGTGCTCGGAGGATAGACCGATACACGGGACCGCCCGGTATACGTCCCCATCCGACGGACGAGGCTAAGGGAAAGTGTCTTGCCCAAGAACAACAATGGTACTATTAACTCCCGTGCTTGACGTTCAGGACTCACACCACTATTATCTCCCTTGAATACTCGTGCACTACAGATGAAGGAGGTAAATAAAATAAAAAAAGTTCGCTTTTCTACATTTTACAGGATACATTGATTTATCCAGGCTCTAAATCTGCAGCATTTTAGGAAGAGATCACAGAAAAATGCATGTTGATATAAGATTTCTAGCTAATTCTGCCTCATTTTACACATCATGGGTCTAATCATTTTGTCTAAATTTTGATAGGTGTCACTCAAACATGAAATTAAAAAAAGTTCAATCTGGTAAATATTTGTTAAATGTGTTTTAAATTGCAGATTTTGGATCAATGAAGAATTTAAGCATCAATACATGTTGTAAAATCTGTTTATCGCTATGCCACGAACAAAAACATTACAATGGACCCTATGGAAAATTAATTGTGGTGTGAGACGTTCAGCATGTCAAGGGTAGTGTTTGGATGCCCGGTTTCAGTATAGTGTGACTGACTGGGGTAGTGACTAAACGACTGTTAAAAGGACGCCAAACCCCATGCATAATAACATACCATATTATAATTTATTATATATGAACACTAATCATAAATGAATATGAAATGTCTACTTAAATGTATAAGCTATCGAAAAAAGCATATTATATATCTACGTGTTTCATAATTTGGATTTCTATGCTATTGATCATGAATATTCAATATAATTACCAATCGTTATCACAGACAGACTCAGTCCTGTAGACAATCAGGCCCACACTCAGACGTTTACATAAATAAAGACATGAAGTATTTAAAGAGACACATGGCAATCTTGAAGTACTTTTTAAGCATTCAAATTTGCGTCTCGATTTATTTACCCAGTATCACTTTGAAATTAAACCTGCTTGCATATAATTAAATAAAAGTTTGAGTTTGTTTGTCTTATTGTACCATAGAGTAATATAATAATAATTAAAAAAAATACGCAGAACAATTTTGATTTATATTATTATAATTAATAGCAATGATTGAACAAATGCAAGTTATGCAGCATAACTATTGGTACGCCATGAGTTTTTTGAAGAATCAAGATTTCTTTTGTCCCTTTAATATCTCAATGTAGGATTCATGGTTTGAATGCTGATCGCTACATTTTCTATTTAGGTGTTATTTCGCAAGGACGAGCCAGTCAAGCACCGTTATGTGAGGACTTGAACACTGCGGCATGCGCATTGTTCCTTGCAAGTAAACCGGATCTATGTTTAGATAAGTCGCTATCCAGCTCGTGCACCAGGTTTTGTGGATTGTGTCGTATGTATATTTAATATAGTAGACTTTATGAGAAACCAACCAAAACTTGGGGTTTAAGTAAATTGTTCTTCTAGCACACATTGTAATACAATAGACTTTATGGGAAACCAACCGAAACTTCGAGTTTAAGCAAACTGTTCTTCTAGCACTCATTGTAATATAGTAGACTTTATGAGAAACCAACCTTAACGTGGCGTTTAAGTAAACTGTTCTACTAGCACACATTGTAATACAGTAGACTTTATGAGAAACCAACCTTAACGTGGGGTTTAAGTAAACTGTTCTTCTAGCACACATTGTAATATAGTAGACTTTATGAGAAACCAACCAAAACGTGGGGTTTAAGTAAACTGTTCTTCTAGCACACATTGTAATATAGTAGACTTTATGAGAAACCAACCAAAACTTGGGGTTTAAGTAAACTGTTCTACTAGCACACATTGTAAATAGTAGACTTTATGAGAAACCAACCAAAACTTGGGGTTCAAGTAAACTGTTCTACTAGCACACATTGTAATATAGTAGACTTTATGAGAAACCAACCAAAACGTGGGGTTTAAGTAAACTGTTCTACTAGCACACATTGTAATATAGTAGACTTTATGAGAAACCAACCAAAACTTGGGGTTTAAGTAAACTGTTCCACTAGCACACATTGTAAATAGTAGACTTTATGAGAAACCAACCAAAACTTGGGGTTTAAGTAAACTGTTCTACTAGCACACATTGTAATATACACTCAAGAGATATGAAAACGCAACACGGGAATTTCCCTATATATTCTATATACTGCACACTTAATTGCACATAATATTCTAAAGAAGTCCCAAGATGTTTCTTAAAAAAAAAGTTGCAGTTAACTAGAGAAAGGACACAACTGTGATGTTGTAGACGTTTTAATCACACTACACTTTGTAACAAGAACTTCATAAATGTTGAAGTTGCTGTTTGAAAAATTGAGCTAGTTCAGTACTGTATTTAATGTAAATAGTTTGCAAAATGTTGCATCCTAAGTTTGCTCACATGATTGAGCCAAACGCGCACTCTGTGAATAATGAAACATTGAAGGAATACTATTTGCTGTATTATTTGTTGTTTTAGTATTTTTTCCAAAAGGAAAGGTCTTACGTAGCCATGTACCATTCGATTAAAAGCAGCATATTGTACATAGAATATATAGCGGAAATTCCCGTGTTGCGTTTTCATATCTCTTGAGTGTATATTATGTATTTTGGGGGTTCTGCGTTAATTTTTTTTTTAGCCTCTTCGAAACATGAAATGGTACCTAATTACTCAAGTTTGATTTTTTAAAATCTGAAAACAAGTATGTACAAGCAATAAAACCCCTCAAATATGAAAATTCAAAATGGTACCTACTTACTCAAGTTTTTTTTCTAATTTCTGAATTCCTAGTTGTACAGAAAGTAGAACCTTTAAGAATAGGGGTAGTGAAGATTGCAAGTTTAAAATTACACCTAAATTAACAATTTTCCGACCTTGAATACAAAGGTGGTGGATCATACTCAAACACACTACTAAAACAATAAATCACACACTTTTTTGTAAGGTTGCCATTGCTTCCTTTTTTCTCTGCTCCACTAGTACTTTTTTTTGAACTTCACTAATTTCAATTTTTTTTTGTTTGATGTCCTGTTTCAAATTATAGTATCTCTCCAGTTCATCCAGAACCATCTTGAACTCTTGCTCAGATATCTGTGCATCACTCAACGCTTTTGATATTAACTGCTTTATACTATTTAACTTAGCCTCCGCCAAAGTTTTTATTTCATAATGTTTTTGAGCTTTTACATTAAGCTTGCGTCTGATAAAATTAATACAAACACCTGTAGCTCCACATACTATTGCTGCTATTTCTAAAGGTAACACAACTGGAACAACAAATCCAATCCCAGCCATAATAACACCTGCAGATATTAAGGTAGTGTCAATTCCATCTGTAATATTAATACCACGTTTATATTTTTTATAAAGAGATTTGCGTGTGTCTCGCTCTGTAATGAACTTTTTTTCAATCTCTGAAATCTTTTGTAATCTATAATTTTGTCCGTCTTCCACTGGCAACTCAGGATATAAACTTGGTGCTGTCGGTTGCTTCATTTTTTTATTTATTAATAAAAAATTAAATTAATTCAATTAATAATGATGCCACCGTATTTACAGCGGTAGCGTTAGCAACCTTGCATACAAAGTTAACAACAGAACCTGCACCAATCTCTAAAGGACTATCAAAGTTATCATGATTGCGTGGGATATGTGAAGCGTTATGCCATAATTTGGTTGTTCAACACCATTGACAGAAACTATTACAGTTACGTCACCAACTAATCGGTCACTTGCTAAACCTATTCCCATAATCCGTCCACGGCGTGTCATTACATGCCCCACATTTGATTCTGCCCCACCGTTACCAAATGAGAGTATTCTATTCAACATAAGTGGTCCCTTAGCCTCCGCAAATATTGTTATAATCCCATATTTAAGATTATCAACTCTATTTTTCAAATGATTAAACTGGTTAACAAAAGGCACAACTCGCCTATATAAATCTTGAACATTATTTATCAAAGCCTCTAAGTCTTCTGTTTTTTTAGGTCTTGTTGGTCCAAATATACTCATTGTGTTTTTTTTATAAAAATATATTTTTTAAATAATTTCTAAAACACAACTCATAGGCAAACCGTGATTATTTATCTTGTTGCCATACTCATCTCTGACTTCTATTGTCAATTCAGAAATTGCACCATTCATAAGACAGTGATATTCAAGATAAAAATGTGTATATACAATATCTCCATACTGCTTATTTACTACAGGTATAACCCCTATAATAGTGCTTGGTGTACCATTGAAATAATTACTACTCGTATTAACTTGTTTCAAATGAACAAATAGCTGTTTATAAGGAGCTAAATCAATTGGGTAATCTCCTATACGAGTACCTTTTGGCCGTTTCCTGTCCTCGAATCCCAGCATTTTTGAAAGACCGCTTGATAATCGTATCTCTATTGGCGTATTTATAATGCTGAAGCCAATTTGGACAATATTGTCCAGGATAATATTTTCATTTAGCAATTTAAACCTTTCTACCAAGTCTTGAAAGTTATAGAGTCCTCCTGCTAAATGTTCTATTTTATCTGTTTTTTTTGTCTTTATGGTTTCATGATTAATATTATACCAACCGATAGTGTATGTAAAACTCTTTAATCCAACGCACTTAGTTTCATCTCTATTATCAATATACTGTTGTAAGTTAATAGAGTTGTCTATGTTTGAAATTGTATGAAACATTTTTTTTAATATATATATATAAAAACACAAATAAAAATGATTTCTAAAGAATTCAAATATAACCCAGATGCTCACTATTCAAATACTTTCAGCAAGAAAGTGATAGATATAATAAATCAAAACATAGTCATTACATCAAACGGTAAAGGCTTTAAAGCATCATTTCCAAATGTCTTTGGAAAAAAATACAAACTCCCATACGTCAAATCAGATGCTATAGTCCAAAGCTGGGGAGCAGATTGGATGTCATTTTGGCAGAACCAGTTGAATTTTGCTATTTGGTGTGCAACAACTGGATGTGGCATTGATTTTAACAACCATCTAAAAGCTGATGCCCTGGTTGGTTCGTTATTTCGATTTCATGGCTATTACCAAGTCAGAAGAATATTATTTGAGATGAGTGTAGCAATGCCGCAAGACTCAAATTGGAATGCGTTTAATAACACATATAACCGAAACGCATACGAGAGAATATGCAAGGAGTTTAATGTTGACTTAAATTCAGACTGGAGACAGAAACAAAGCTATAATGATGGTCTAGGAACGATTTATAATTACTGGACAAATATTGGTTATCATCCTTTGATAAATACTGTGACGATGAGTTTTACAGTCTATGAGAGTGATAAAACATATCATATTGATTACATTGCACAATGATCTTAGGCTGACCACAGCTGGTCTACTTTTATACTAGATAGTTCATCTGGATTTACAAGAGCAGGAGTAGAAAGAATCAATGACAGCATAAGAACATACTGCTGGGCAATCCTTGGCTCACAATCACAAACAAGAACAGATATACTTGGAACTGGAACGGCATTTGATGCTCAAAAACAATTTCTGGCAAATGTAGAGGACGCAATAAATAGCCCCATCGACGTGCCCAGCCAAATTTCAAGATATGAAAACACCCTAAAATATGCAAGAAGTAAAGTAAATTTTGTCTATGGAAGTGGATTGTACATGTCTCCGAGTGACATGGAATTAAGAATTGGAATAATACAAGACTACAATAATGAAATTGTAATAGCAACCGATGCACAAGCATTAGGATTGAATAATGATGTAAATGTAAAACCAGTGCCACCAAAAAATATTCAACCTTTTCAAGGCACCACAACAAAGAAATTTTTACCGGAACATTCTGACTTTGATAAATCAATACATAAAACTGTGGAGCATAACCCACCTGAAATACAAAAACTAGCGATTGAACACGAAGATAACAAAACAACTATAATTGTTGGTACTATAGTAATAGGTTTTGCTGCATTACTTTTTTACGAGATTTACTAAACCACTCTTTGGCTGCCACATACAACAACCGGAAACAAACACAAGCAAAGCCCATAGATTGTTACCAAGCCAATTAATAACATTACCTGTTGCAGATAAAAGCCATGATACTATTGCACCAATAACTCCTTGAAGTGCTGCATTAGCTTTACCAGCTAGGTTGGCAAGAAGTTTACCAAGATTAAGTAGTTGTTTTTTTAACCAGTCCTTGACACTTGATGGATCAGGTTTTGGAGTTGGAGTTGGCGCAGCACTTGATGTAGGAATAATGGCCTCAACTAATACCCAATAATCATACCAAAGGCAGTCAAAATACTAACAATAGTAATACCTTGCTCTCTGAATAATGTTTTTATTCTCTCACCCAATGTTGTGTCTTCTTTTAACACTTATTTATAGTTTCTTTTATCCTGTTTATTTGACTGCGTAATGCTTCTTTGTTTTCACTCGCCGCTTCAAGTCGTGCACTTTTTTCATCTTCTAACTTTTTTATTCTGTCACGTATGCGCTCTTGTTGAAACTCATCCTCCTGCCGGGGGTGCTAACCTGTTCTAATTTTTGTTTTTCTTTTGTTATGTCTTTATCAAGCTCAGTGAGCTTTGAGAGATTATTAGTAAGTTCTCCACGAAAGCTTTACAATCTCTTATCTAAACCTCGTATCTCTCGCAGTGTTAGATTTTCGGTTGAACAGCAGTTTTAGGATGAGTTTCATCTATTATATTACTCAAATCACTCTCAATTGTATTTACAGCATCTACTGTATTTTGTACATCTTCAGTTGTTGAAAAAGTTTGCATTGGTATATTCTCTGCAGCGATGGTATCTCTTGTTTTTGCCAAGGCTGCTAATTCTGCCCTGCCCTGGGCCTTTCTTTCACGTGGAACTAAATAATCATGCATTTTAAATTATTTTTTACGAAGTCAACACCATATTTTTTAACTAAAGTGTCCAGCACATAAAACTTGATTGGTTCTTCTGGATTATTTCCCCTATAATAGGTAAGTGGAACATCATCCGTCCCCAACCGAACTGCATATAACCTTGTTCTACCGATTTCGTCTCATCCACTCTAAAATCATTTTTATAATCAATTCCGCTAATCTCAGCATTAACTTCAGTAAAAAATTGATCTACTAACAACCTTTTTTGTGTAAGCTGTTCTTTTGTTTTATCTTCCCCTTGAAGCTGATTAATATGATTATTTTCATTTACAATTTGTCTTTGGAATTCTGAGCCAGGTTGTATAAATTCTGGTTCGTCATCAATTAATTCACTTATCCAGACATCGGCTTCATCTGGATCAAACGTAGGATTGTCATATTCATATCCGCCCTCAGCCATTGTTTATTTTATTTAATTTTAAAAATATATTTAAAAAAATAAAAACAATGTCAGCTTACGGAAACAAACTCAACTCTCATAGAAAACTAAGAGAACCTCATGGTGCCAAGGCATCCGCACAAGTGTAGTAATAACTAATAATCCATCAACAATAGACCAAAACCAGCAACTGCTTGTGAGATTTCCAAATCTAAGTACTAATGATGTAATAGTTCCTCGTACTGCTCGTCTTGCCTTTGAAATAGAACTTAAAAGCAGAACAGACGCCAACGCTACTCTATACCAGAATCTGGGTAGAGCAATTGTGAAAAAAATGACAATAAGAATAAGTGGCAATGAAGTCATGTCAATAGATGACAGTGATATATATCATTGTTATGTAGATTTATGGAAACGAGTAAACATAGCTTACCAAGGTATTGGTAAAGCAAACATGTTAAAACATAGAGTTGGTGCGGGAGATAAATCCTCAGACACCGAAGATGAAGCTGTAGCAGCAGCTTATGGAAATAGATTTTGTATTCCACTGGACTTTGAAATGTTAGAAAGTCATATGCCATTTTATCAAGCGGGGCTTGGTGACAGGTTAGAATATGAATTAACGTTTAAACGATTATAACAAAGTTATCAAAAGCAGAGATGCTGATGCATCTTATGTAAAAAAAAAAATATCTGCTTGGAATTTGATATGGTTAGTGATGTTGAATTAGCCAGACAAATAAGACAGCAAATCAATGGTAAGATAGTAGTTATGTATGATCGTATCTTGCGACATAGAAAAATAATAGCAAACAAACCTGAAACCCTTTGGAATATCAACATTAATGTACCAGCACAGAGCATGAAAGGTATTTTAATGCTGTTTGAAGACCCAGAAAGAACAAACACGGAATCCTTTTACAACCCAAATATTGAAAAGGTTGAAATGACAATAGAAGGAGTACCAAATCAGTTGTATAGTCAGGGCATAAAGGCATATCAACATTGGGATGAAATCAACAAATATTTTGCCTTGACATCAAAAAGAAACAAAGAGACAGAAATAGTAGCGAGGGACTTAAACTTTACCAATGTTTCTCTTGAGACCTATCTAACAAAATCATATGCTTTGTGGCTTGACCTTAGAACATGTGATGACAATTTATTATACGGCAGTGGAAGAAGAATAGAAAACGGCAGTGAAGGCATAACGATATTAATAAATAAAAAAGCAGATGCAGATCAACCTTTAAATATTTATCTATATATAATACAAGATGCGCAAATCAATTTCGAAGATGGAAGATTCAAAGAATCACGATACTAAATATCCTAAATATCCACACAGTGCTATTATCTGTGGTCAGACAGACTGCGGCAAAACAGAGTTTGTTCTTGACATACTTGAACAAGAGTATTTTGGAGTTTTTAAACATATAATTATATTGTGTCCAACCATAGAGTGGAACGAGGCTTATAAAAATAGATCCTGGATAGGAGATGTGAGAAACCCGAGAGATAAAAAAATAATAATTGTTAATCCTGTTAGCAACGGCAAAGAAATGTTACAAGTACTGTTGCGTTTATTTTTCAAACAATATGCTGGCAAGCCCACATTATACATCATTGATGATTGCTCCGCCACAAAAGAATTAACAAAGAAAAAAGATATGTTATCAGAGTTGGCATTCTCTGGCCGTCACGCCAAACAATCAGTGTGGGTCATTTCACAGAGATATAATTATGTATTAAAATATTTGCGGGAGCAAGCAAAATGGTTGTGTATGTTTTACACCAAAGACAGAGATAGTTATGAAAATGATGTTATTCCGACGCTGGAGGAGAGAACCAGAATAAGAAAAGCTTTAGCAAAGACTAAATATTCCAAGTTAATTTTGAGGACTGACCAACCAACTGGTTATTGGGTTAAATAATTTTTCCCAATTTGGAAAATAAAAAACTAGATCAGGTTAATACCAACTCACTAACCAATGTACCAACCAATACCGGTACAGCAACACTAACCATGTTTTTCAATACTGATACAACAGCACTATCCATGTTTTTCTTTTTACGGACGTGTTGTATCGGGGCTTGTAAAATATACCTTCTTGGCTCACATATAAAATATTCTACGCCATCCTTTGTCACAGAAATTACAGGCGTTTCCTGTGCACCTTTTGCGTACGCTTGTAAAAAATCAATTTCTGAAATACATATACAATATTTTACGTCATCCCTTGTCACAGGAATTTCCTGTGCTATTTTATTTTTGTCATAATCACTAATCTCACCGTCTGTTATTTTCAAATCCATTTTATCTTATATAATATTTTTTTATTATTACAAAATATATTTATAATATAATATCCGCAGGTATAATACC
Organism: Cyrtodaria siliqua; assembly: GCA_037043455.1. Taxonomy (NCBI): domain Eukaryota; kingdom Metazoa; phylum Mollusca; class Bivalvia; order Adapedonta; family Hiatellidae; genus Cyrtodaria; species Cyrtodaria siliqua. Next base: position 192,820 of record JAWPHD010001655.1, read on the forward strand.
TTTTTTTACAACTGTTGCTAATAGTAATACTAACAGCAAAGTAGCAATGTTAATAGCAATACTGACCATGAATATAGTATTGCTAATAACATTGCTCATAGCAAATTAGTAATGTTAATAGCAATGCTTGCAGCAAATTAATAATGTTAATAGAAAAAATAACAATGCTATTAACAATACTAACAATTACTAGTTGCATGAATATCGCAGCTGGTTGTTTTGTATTTTATATTTATTTCAAGATAAAAAATAAGATTAATAATATAAAAATGAATGCGGAAGAACTTTTACAAAATATATCGGAACAGACGGAACCAGATGAATCAAAGCAACAAGAAACAAAAAAAGAAAGATTATCAGCCATAGTGGCTGGCGGTGGTAGCCGTCAATATTTGGGTAAAGACATACAACTCACGAATATAGATAGCATGCCCCCGGATGAAATTAACAAACTTTACTGCAGATATGAAGCAAGGCTTGGGGCAAGTATGACCAAGACTTTAGGCAATTCTTTTATTAACTTATATGTGATGGGAGTATCAAAATATTTTAATGTAACCAATCCACCAAAACTGACAGAAGATTTGGAGGAAGACCCATTTATTAATCATGCTTTGACAAGCGCTTGTTGTGAGTTGTATTACAGGTATGGGATGTGCTTAGCACCATTTACAGCAATACTGACAACTGTTAGACATATTGATTTTAATAAAAATAAAAATATAGATAATATAAATAATGGAGAACCAAGAGAGTGAAGTTATACCTGTACAAAAAGTAATAAATCCAAAAAGAATAGAAGCTGGGAAAAAAGGAGCAGCGGCAAGAAAGGCAAAGCGTTTGGTAGAGCAAGATGCAAAGCAAGATGCTGCAAATCAAAATGCTGCAGAGCAAGATAAAATAACAAAAATAACAATAGATGAAGAGGAACCAGAAATCAAAATAAACGTATACAAAAATTATATTCGACCGTGTCTGGTTTTATTAGTAGGCATTGCTGGGTTGGGTTTGTATATTTATAACAAAAAATCTGCTACGCAACCTGTACAACCTGTGGCTGTCCATGTTGCACCAAAAGACCCGTTTGATTGTTTTTAATAATTTATTAAAAAAAATAATATAAAAAATAATATAAAAAAAATGGCAGCAAGTATTGACGGAAAACAAATTGTAAATATGATGTATCACGCTGGAGTGGAAACACTTTTAACTGTTGGATATTCTGAGATTGGCAGAAAACTACTAAAAAGACCAGCTCCTAAAGTGGATTTTAATATGATAGATGTTGGGATGCTGTCTGTGGATATAATGTTAGCAATGGCTACAAAGGATATGCTGATTAAGCAAGGTATTATTCCTGCGGATATTATGAAATAATTTAAAAAATATATATAAAAAAATGGCAAGTGCAGTAGCAATGATGATAGGTGGCGCATTAACAAACGCATTGGCGTTTAGCGGTTCAAATTATTTCTTTTCAAAAATGGGAAGTCATTCAGATGAGGAAAGACAAAGGCATGACAAAGCAGTGGAGCAATTGGAAGCAGCACAAGAGGAGTGGAATAAAAAAAGAACAGAGAGATTAGATTTTATTAATAAGCAACTGCAAAAGGAGCATCACGCAGAGCAGACTTGTGATGATGTAGACCAAGCTATGAAACAGTATTATTATACAACTGGCAAACATTTGCTGTTGGAACCGGAGCCTTAGTTGAGTGATTTTTAAACACCATCTCCGGATCAACAGAATAGAGAAATTACGTTTATTGTGGTGGGCATGGCTGCAACTGGATTTGTGGCGTATAAATTAATTTCATAAAAAAAAAATAGTTAAAAACTATAATTACTTTGAAATGACTAAGTTATATGTTTACTTTGGAAAGACTAAAGTCATATGCATGATAGCTATTTTTGTTGTTGTTTTTACATGGTTTCAATCCAAGTGGTCGAATATAATATGGTGGTTTAGCACTCTTCTCTATTTTATCTTTGAGATGACCAGGCGCCCATACTTCATCGTTGCCTAATAATGTCAATATCATGGATGGACCATATTGAGTATCCATTATTTTTGTATCTGTAATAGTGTATATTTTATTTATTTCCAAGTCTGTCCATTTCTTTGTGCTATATTGATTTTGCTCTTCAAGCAGTTCATCAAATTGTGCAGTTGTGATATCCATTTTTTCTTTATAGTTATATAAATTTTAATCTTTAGTAGAAAAAAATGGAAAAGATTTATTACAGCCCAAAAGGATTTTGGAGAGGTTACTCGGCAGTTAAAAAAATTGTCAAAAGAGGCTGGTGTCAGTGAAAAAAAGGCATTAGAATTTTTAAAAAAACAAGCTGTGTGGCAGACTTATTTACCCGCACCAAAAAAAATAGTTAGACCCAGGTTTGATGTTTCTGCTAAGAATGGAGTGCATCAAGCTGATTTGTTATTTCTGCCGCATGATACTTTTGGCTTTGGTCGCGGCCGCAAGACATATAAATATGCATTGACTGTAGTTGATATTGCGAGTAGATACAAAGAAGCAGAGCCACTAACTTCCAAGGATAGTAAAGAAGTTGCCAAAGCATTTGAGAAAATATACAGTCGGCATTTAAAATATCCAAAATTATTACAAGTTGACCCAGGCAGAGAATTTATGGGTGCAGTATCGCAGTTGATGGCCAAACACAAAGTAAATATCAGACGAGGCAGAACAGAAATACACAGAGACCAAGCTTTAGTGGAACGATTTAACAGAACATTAGCTGAAAGATTGTTTGGCTATCAGTATGCTAAGGAAATAGATTCCCAAAAACGCAACAGAGAGTGGGTAAAGAGATTACCAGAAGCTGTCAAAGCAATAAATGCGGAAACAAAAAAGCCCCCTCCTGTTGAAACAAAAATATTAAAAGGTGATCCTATCTGTATGAATGCTAGTGTAAGATATTTATATCAACCCGGGGAACAAGAAGGTGGAAGACGCAGAGCAACTGATCCAATGTGGAGTGTAGATATTCACAAGATTAAAAGTTATATGGTGACGCAAGGTATAAGAGTATATTATTTGAAAGCACCAGCGCCACAGAGAGGATTTGTCAAAGAAGAATTACTTATTGTTCCTGCTGATACCCAAATTCATAAGTTTTTATAGAAACCAGTTGTAATTCCATCTTCTCGTATATATCTTTTTGAGTAAAATGGTGATAATGTAACTTTGTTTACTGTTATGCCGTATATTTGATGTTTTATCGAACGTAGCATATTCATTTCATGGGTGTATTTTTCTTGTTGAATAGAACATCTTTATAGTTTTCGAAGTTGATATGTTTTTTGACTACATATTGTTTTACACCCTTTGCTTTTTTAATGAGTTGTTTATCCGCTCTCAAAATAGAATATAGCTTGGGTCTTAATCCAACATACTCAGCTATAGCAACACCAGCACATTCATCTTTCATTTTACCTAATACTTTTTTATTTGTATCATCGTGCAGTGGATGGTTTTGCGGATAATCACTCAAGTCATACTCATCTTTCATTTCAGCCATGTCTTTGTACACATCTTCTGTTTTGATTTCTACCAGCAAGCTGTCAGTGTCTGTGTATAATAACGTACATTTATCTCCGTACCTTTTCTTTAGAGTATTATAGTACCAGTCATACATCATGTACTTTGATAAATCCAATACTGCCATCCCAACATAGATTGGTGTGGTTTAATGTTAATTTCGTTTTGTTTACATGTATTGCTGACAATTCATCTGAAAACTTTATACGCCTGTTAAAGTTGGGTTTGGCTATTATTTTTCTTATCTTTTCATTTTCAGAGCCGTCAGTTCTGACTAATTTTATATCAGTCCGCTTGCGTAGATTTTCCATTGTCTTGCCAAACACAGAGTTGTTCATAAGCTTGTGAAAATCTTTTGCAAATTGTGATTTAGCTTTTTTTCTAAGTTCTGTGTTTAGGTTTATGTATGATGCCATCCATGGTTTTTCATTAAATTCTAATACTCTGTGTACTTTCTTTAGTTTCATACCCAAAGATAAATACAGTTCCAGGGTTTTGGAATGTAACACATATTTTTCTTTGTCCATAAGATTGGGGACTAGTTGTTCTACATTTATCTTGCTATTATTTTCCAACATGTTTTCTTTTTCTTTTGTTACTGCTAATCTTTCCGGTGCAAGTGGATAGTCATTGTGAGCTTCATGGAGTTCTTTAGGATATTCCAAATCAACTTCAAGTATTTGTCCTTTGCCAGGTTTTGGTTTAGAAAATTTTCCTTTCTTGTTTTTAGCTTTCCAAACAAAGCCAGAATATGGAAGTAGCTGACTCATTGCCCACCCATAAAGATTATTTGCATCAAAATACATTAAAAATCTGTTTTCCTCTCTAGTGTTATAATCAGCTACATGTGGATTGTTTGCTTTGGCATATCTTTTTGATACCATACTTATGCCACCTCGCATTCCTTTTTCTAGAAACAAGTGCATGTCAATGTCTGTCAAAAGTTCTAATTCTATTTTTGAATGTTTAAGTAAGGCATCCCAAGATAATCCAGGTGCTGTGTAGTAATGCAAGGGATCGAGTTTATATGCATTCATGCATATTTTTCTGAAAGTTTGAAACACATCTGCTAACAGAGTTACATCAGTTTTTAGATATAAATCATGATAGTCTCCAAGAGTTTTACAGTCAAACTCTTTCCACATTTTTTGAGCGTATTCGTAATCTTCTTGGGTAATACCTTCACCTCTTAATGTACTGTGAAATGCTTCTATGGGTGGTAATTGCGTTTCCTTAAATATTTCCATACTGTCCATATATTCGTATGGATAAGCACCTTTTCGTAAAAGTAAATCTGCTTGTTCTCCAAACTGATTTTTGATAATTTTGAAATCAGATTTGTCTGTTGCTTTAACCATTTTTTCCAGAGACGAAGCCATAAATTGGAAACTGTCTAAAAATCTAAGCTGGCCGACACTAAATGATATGTATTTTTCAGCATTATTTGGGATGCATGTTATATTACCTTTCATTTTATGTATTTTTTGCATAATCAAATGACTATCATATCCTTTAAGGTTGTGAAATACAACAGGGATGATTGTTTTATTTGGTTTTATTTTCAGTTTCAGGTTACAGTTTTTATGTGCTGCGCCTCTGTATTCTCCAGTAAAATGGCAGTGGTCTCTTACTTTACAGTTTTTACCAGATTTTCTGCCTACTTCATTCTCGCATATCCAACAGTGTGTTGTTTTTCGTAATCTTCCTCATTTTGTTGTGTCATGATTAATGGTTCTGGGTGAGCATTTTTTTTATTAATTTTGCTCTTCTCACGTTCCATGCAATTTAGAAACACTTCAACAGCATCTTCACCTCTGTAACTAACATATTCTTCAACTTTACCATCATATCTGACAACCTTGTATCCAACCCCACAAACTTCGTGTACATTTTGAATTTCAGATTTCTTTCCAAATTTGATTAATTGCGGTTTGCTTATACTCTCCAAATCAGCATATATTGCATAAGGCACAGGCATCTGATTTTGATGATTTTTAAATTTTACAGTATTTTTACCTTCTTTCGGCATTTCTATTCTGCAAGCATTTTTGTTGATACCCTCACAGTCTTCTTTGTGTTTGGCAAGTAGTCCTTTTCCAGAATAGCCGTGAAGGCAACGATCGCAGAAGTAAGTTTGACCTTTATGTTTGTTTTGGTCATAGAGCAGTCTATCCAGATTATTAATCCAGCAATAGTGATATTTTGTTATTTTTGTTGGTTTGTCGGGATAATCATCAGGGTCATAGTTGTCATCTATGATTCCTTCTTCATTATTTGGATCATCTTCATTCTCTGATTCTTCTTCAACCTCAATGTCTTCAGATCTTAAGAGCAAATTAATTCGCTCGATATCTTTTGTTATTTTTGATTGGTCGGAATAATCATCAGGGTCATAGTTGTCATCTATGAATCCTTCTTCATTATTTGGATCATTTTCATTCTCTGATTCTTTTTCATTTTCAACCTCAATATAATCTTCAGATATTAAGAGCAGATGAATTCGCTCAATATCTTTTGGTTGTTCTGATATTTTATATGGGAAAACAGTTACCTTTTTATTTTTTCCTGTTGTGATATATCCATAAACGTTGATAGCAAGGTTGTTTTGTTTTTCTACTTTGGAAATTTGAGAAATTGGAGTGGGAAAATCAATACCATCCATATTCAACTTACCCATGTGTTTCTTATAACTAGACATCTTATTTGGATTATTTTTATCAGGCCACAAAGCAGACATCAATGACACGGGCAAGCACTTATCATCTTCATTCTTTACATTGACTATTGCTTTCTTGTTAGCTAATGCTTTAGATAGAGGAATATATGAAGAACCTTTTAATGGTTCATACTTTGCAATATTCAAATAAAACTTAACACAGTGATCAATCTCCAATCCTGATGCTGTGTTTGTAAATCTTTCAAGGCTTTCTTGTATATATGCATATGATTCGTCGTAAAACTCATTTATTTTTTCAGAGTTTAAAATTGCATTTTGTTCACTGTGTAATACTATTGTGGTGTATTTTTTGGTAGCACCATCGTCTTTAAATAGATTTACAGTGAGACCTAATTGAAACTTTATTCCATTCGTCTCTGTCAGCTCTTTGCTTATTTGGTTTGTGATAATGGATTTTTTATCACGAAATAGTTTTTGAGGGTCTTTGTATTTCTCGGCAGATATTTCGTATGCTTTAAAATAGCCACACATTGGGTTGTCAACCAGTTTTAATTCTGGGATACTTTCTTTAGATTTTCTATCATTAAACTCTTTCAGTTCATTTATAACATTGTCTCGTAATTTAGCATATTTCTGCTTTTGTTCATTTATAATATTTTCTTGTAATTTATCATATTTCTGCTTTTCTCGTTTACGTTGTTTTTTAGCACGTCGTCTCTTGAGTAAATTTTCTAATGTTTGAGATTTAACCTCTTTTGGAGTTTCCTTTGGAGTTTCCTTTGGAGTTTCACGGGGTTTGATTGTAGTACGAGGGGTTGGGATTGGTTTTACAACTCGTGGAGCTGGAATTGGTTTTACAACTCGTGGAGCTGGGATTGGTTTTCTTTTCAATGCCTCGGGTGGTTGAATAGCCATATAACTATGTTCTAGTGTTTCTTTGCTTATCATTCCTGTATCAAACAGGCGTATTAAATTTCTTATAGTCTCTTCGTTTTTTTCCATTTCCTTTATTTGTTATATATTTAAAAAAAAATTATTAAATATAAAAATAATTATATACAAAATAGACAATGGAAAGCAATGTTTGTAAAATTCTTAAAATTGGATTACATAATCCATGTAAAAATAAGCCAACAAAAGATTCTAATTATTGCAGTTTGCATAAATATAGATTAAAAACAAGTCATGCATTACCATGTATAATATGTAAAAAAGGTACTTTTGCAAAATATCAAGTGTGTGTTGGTTGCGGCGCAGTTTCAATTAGAAAAAAGAACGATTATTGGAGGTTAAAGTCGTACAACGCTGAGTGTCTCCGATTTAGACGTATTAAGGTTTAAATTATATTTTGATAATTATAAAAAAATAATTTAAACTTGCAATCTTCACTACCCCTATTCTAAAAGGTTCTACTTTCTGTACAACTAGGAATTCAGAAATTAGAAAAAAAACTTGAGTAAGTAGGTACCATTTTGAATTTTCATATTTGAGGGTTTTTATTTCTTGTACATACTTGTTTTCAGATTTAAAAAAATCAAACTTGAGTAAGTAGGTACCATTTCATGTTTCGAAGAGGCTAACAATTTTTTTAACGCAGAACCCCCAAAATACATATATATAGTGTAGTAGACTTTATGGGAAACCAACCAAAACTTGGGGCTTAAGTAAACTGTTCTAGCACACATTGTAATATAGGTGACTTTATGAGAAATCAACTTTAACTTGGGGTTTAAGTAAAGTGTTCTTCTACCTCACATTGTAATAAAGTAGACTTTATGAGAAATCAACCAAAACTTGGGGTTTAAGTAAATTTCTTAATTTCATATGTGTCGTTTTCGGCCGTTTCCAAAGGTCCATTATCATACTATTTATTTCTGCTAGTACACATTGTAATATAGTAGACTTTATGGGAAACCAACCTAAACTTGGGGTTTAGGTAAACTGTTCTTCAAGCGAACATTGTAATATAGTAGACTTTATGAGAAACCAACCAAAACTTGGGGTTTAAGTAAACTGTTCTTCTAGCACACATTGTAATATAGTAGACTTCCCCGAGCAACTTCTTATGGGGTGTATGTGTCTCAACTTATTCGTTTTTCAAGAGCTTGTGCTCGAGTTGAGGACTTTAATATTCGTAATCTTTGTATAACTAAAAGGCTACTCAATCAAGGTTACCGTTACCATAAACTTCATAAAATTGTATTATCGTAACCCTGATCTTCTTTCCAAATATAAAGTAATTTAAGGACTCTTCTGCGACAAGGACTATCACAACCTGACTTCTATGGTGATGTGATTTTCATACTATCTTTGTTAAACTTGTTAAAAAGTTTATCAAAAGAGGTTATGAACCCTATCATTTTGCAACGTACTGCATGCTTGGTGGTGGACCCTTTTACAGTTCGCCACTATGCTTTCCTCTTTAATTGTACGATGACCGGACAGGCTGTGGACCCTATGATGACGCCTACCTAAAGCCCATTGGGACGGTGGCGTTTGATGTTTGTCTATGATCTTTCTTGTCGTGCCCTTAATGGTTTATTCTCTTGTTGCTCTGGCTTCTGCCAAGTCACTGAGTACCTTCATTGTGGCTTTCTAGGCTATTGTTGTTTTTTTTTGTATTATATTTATGTGTTATTTATTTGTGTTTTACTTATATTGCCTATTGACGCTGCCTTGTTGGTTAGAGATTAGATCATGGCGGGGATTTCTTTATTTACACTGTCCTGTTTTAATGGGATGACAGTAGCCTAAGTGTGAGGTTTGGTGCACCCTAGAACCGGTTTAAACCCCCAGTAGCCTACTTTGTCCCTGACCGTTCCAAGGCGGTAGCCCTATTGTCAACCCTTTTGTGTTTGTGATGTCGTTTGCTTTTATTATTACTTTTGCCTTCTTATTTGTCTGTTTGCATGCTTGTTTCTGTATTTTGTGGTTGACTGTCCTCCTTGAATGCTACTTTCCCTGTCCGATATTTTTATATTTCTTTATGAGAAACCAACCAAAGTAAACTGTTCTAGCAAACATTGTAATAAAGTAGACTTTATGGGAAAACAACCTAAACTCATTAAAGTATGCGTAAATTCGTGTACGTATGTCGTATCTATATTGTATATATTGTGTACATGCAATGACTTTAATTAATTAATTAATTAATTAATTAATTAATTGGTTTACCACATTAAACGGGTGGATGGAAAGACGATATGAAACGCGTCAAAATGAAATAATTATGTATAAATACAAGCCATATGGGATATCGCATGCTTTTATATTATCGTTTTTAACTTGAATTCGGGGTAGGAAGTTTACCCTCTGTCTGAATAAGCAGTGGCAATATTCTTGTCCGGGAACCACACGTGGAAAACATATATAATTTTATATAAATGAATAGTGGGATTGTTGTAAAAAAGATAAGTAACTATCATCGTGGGATTGTTATAAGAA
>JAWPHD010001655.1:205000-302911 GCA_037043455.1 Cyrtodaria siliqua
AACCCCATCCAGAGAGAATCTTGTTCTGCTATAGTCAATGGCAACCCTCGTATGACGCATTACGCTTAGGCTTACCGATAACGGAATTTACACAGGAGATTCCAAACCATTTGAATGATCCCCTATTCGTCAATGTGGAACAATGTAATTTTATTGTGCTGGACGATTTGATGTCTGGCGCAAAGTGTGATCAGAGAATAGCCGACCTGTTTACTAAAGGCTCACACCATCGAAATCTATCCGTCATATACTTGACTCAGAATCTTTTTCCTCCGGGAAAAGCGTGTAGGGATATATCTCTCACCACCCAGTACATGGTTCTTTTCTATAATCCCATAGATAAACAACAAATGATGACAATGGTCAACATTTTCTTAAAGTATTCGAAGAGGTCGTAAAACGTCCACATGGAAACCTAGTGGTTGATTTAAAGTCGACAACACCGGAACACAAACGTCTAAAAAGTAACGTACTGAACACAAGCAAAACGGGTGTCATAAGCAATATACAACAGGAACTGGGAAACGAATCAAGTAGTGACGAGGCTATGTCATCAATAAGAAAACAGTTTACAGTTTAAAAGAAACTATGACGAAATGTCAGAAAGCCAGGAGGATTCGTAGATTATGTAGGTCCTCCCCGTAAAACAGTGAATGGAGTATCTGACGATTACGATGATGATACAGATGATGCTATTGATGATGAGAAAGATGATGATGAATTGAAAGAGGTAAAAACGAACAGTGTGGAACAGACGATTCCAAACACCTATTCGGGATTCTGTTGCTAACGAATTTCAGATTCAGAAAAAGCAGCTGAAATACATATAAGATTTAACGTGTAAAGAAAAATCTCTCCATAGAGATGCTAGTACCATGCTACCTACATTAAGAAAACGTCTACGTGATGACTACACCCAGTGTTTGGTTGACTATTATCAGATGCAAAAGGATCCTTTTCAACAACGTAGATCCGCAAAAATGTTATGGTTGCATCACGGCATGAGTATGTCAGAATCTCTCCGAGAGGCCATACCTTTAAGGAAAAGTATGTTTGTCTACATAAGGCCGGATCATGACGTAAACGTTAATAAAACGGATATGAAAGTTGAGATTGATGAAGAGTTTGATTGAACCGATAATGATGAAACTGAAGATGAAGAAGAACCAACAGATTAAATCATATTAGAATTGACATACGTAAGAAGGGTGTAAAAAGGACGTAATAATAGAAAAGTAATTACTACGTTTGTATTTCGACACAAATATGGGTTCCCTAGACGTTTACGATTACCAACTACAGAAATGGATTCCTATATTCCAGAACCCGACAAATGGTATCAACACTTCAAAGACCTAAGAGACGGTTACGTTCAGCCCGATCATATGGGTCGTTATATCGTGGTCAGGAGACTGAAAGAAGTAGAAGAAAAAGCTATTCAACGGCTTATAGTCAAGCTCGTGACACCCGTGGCTCAAGCGTTGGAGATGGCTAAATCGGAAATTAGGAGAAATCAGAAAGACAATCAGACAGTAAAAAGAGTGAAAATAGACTCAAAAAAGCGGAGTAAACGCTCTAGAAAATGTATTGGAACTCCATATGACTAGAGCTCGCCGTAACACTGACATTGTAGATATTTGAGAACTCTAAATAATCAAACAAAACGTGGATGCCCAAACCATTTAAATACAATGGAAAGCAAAATGAGGAAACTTATAATGTGTTTGTAATGTGGTATATCGCATAGCAAACAGAGACAAAGCTACTAACAACATTTCATTTCATGTTAAAGATTATGCATACAAAGTGAATAAAATATTGTAAAACCTACATTCATGAATTATTTATCATTTATAATCCTGTTTGAAAACTGTTTTATAAGTTTGTCATTTTTCTTCCGATTATTTACGGAAAAGATATTCATTATGTCAAATAGTCCATCCGACGTATCGACACGTAATATATACAATAAAATCCGCACATATCCGATGTATCGACTTGAATCCGATCCATACTCATTGAATAAGGGTTTTGAAGTTTAGTTTCGCGCTCCACATCATAAAACTCTGGTATATTACCGAGAGAATCGAAGTGTTCGTCTGTTCCTTTTTGAGGAAAGCAAAATATCACCCAGTGCACCCCAAGTTGGTCGCTGGTCTGAGTGTTAGAAATAAAAAAAGTGTCCCTTTTTATATTTTAATTCGTCCGCTGAACATACTCTCATAGGATATCCCTTTAAGTGTTCATATAGTTCAAAGTTATCCACTGTATAAACACGCTCCTTTCTTCTGCACCATTTTTATGTCGTTTGTGTGCATAAAAGCACATCAAGAAATGCCACTTCTAAAACGCTGCTTCTTATGCTACTCCCTCAAGAACCCTTCATCCATGTCTGGGATTTGACACTGAATCAACAATGACGTAAAGTTACATAACGCATCCCACCAATGTTGTGAACGCTCATACCTATCCGTTTTAATATGTATTTCATCGTCTAAACACCTAAATAACTCGGTATAATAATGTTGAGTCCAAGTCATCATGTATAGTACTTTCATTTAATCATCTGCCCACGGTTGCATCTCGTGTTCGTTTAACCAAAATGAATTGAATATCTGTCCATTAACATCGTACCGATTCCGGCCTAAACCAAGATTTAAACTCATTATTAAAGTCTATATCGAGAAATGCGACTTATCTAAGCTCGAGGTTATCAAAAAGTGTCGTTTATAAACGAAAACACTTCATTGGTCTTTGAATCCTATAATCTTATTGGTCAGTTTTATCACTATAAATAGAAAATCAAATGTCATGGCCTTTTATACATGTTCCCTTTCTATGTTAGAATATTGGTCTTACTTGTCATTTTTATTTTTGTGACAAAAACATCATTTAACGTCTACACGCTTTTATTAAGTTGGCGCATCTGTATTCGTCCAATAAATGATTAATGATTATTTCGTTAAACATATTGTCACGCATCCACTCTTGAAATGTACATCATGGCTTTTTATATATTTCGAAAGAACTTGCGAAAGTATCGTAAGTTTCCCTTCGACTTAATGAACATTCCACCTGATATTTGGTCAGAGAAGGATACTGCAGAGATTGTCTTATAAACGTGAGATTAAATGCTATCCACAAAGGGTTTTTGTATACGTGTATATGCTCTCGAGGATCCATTGAAAAGCTGAAACTCTCTTTTATAACTAACCTATAATGATCTAGAATGTATCAAGGCAAACCTCAAACTTTGTCTCGTTTAATGTAAAACTGAATTATCTAAAAACACATTTCTTCAATAATTCATTCAAATAAACACACGCGATTTGATACATAATACGTTAAAGCATCGTGTTTTATTAGGGAAAACTAGTCTACGGACGACAGTACCTTTTCCTGACTGTTATGAATTTCTTTATTATCGTATAAAACATATTATGCGCAGCGACAAAAGTGAAGCTGAATGTGTGATCTTTGAGACAGTATAAAAGTCAATAAAATCCGATATCTATTAAAAACGTTGTACGGGTTTTAATTCACTCGTATTCTCCGTCTGATATTTCATCACACTGGTCATATATCACCTGTGTTTATTGAGACACAGCAAACACTGGATAAGCCACTCCTTCTGCGCTTAATTTGCTTAATAGCATGCCGTACTGTTATTTAAGATATTTTATTCTGATAAAGGATCTCTAAAACTGGGAGATTTTAGAAATACGCTCTGTCTGTTCATTCTAAACATAGTACTATTTCGCAACACATTAAAACGTGCCTGTTCATGTCATGTCCTAAAAATAGAAAAAAACATTTCACAATCGTCAATATTTCATCATCTGATGACGTAATTTCCCGTCATTTCCTGCACATGCGCAGAGCGTGGTGCTCAACCGACGCTTCTACTACTCTCAGCGAGGAGTTCATCGTTATGACACGCCGACATTATACCAGACTACATGTTATATATGATGTTATATCAGCCTACATGTATATATATGATATTATATCAGCCTACATGTATATATATGATATTATATCAGCCTACATGTATATATATATATATATGATATTATACCAGACTACATGTACATATATATATATATATATATATATATATATATGGGGAGAAATATTTGTGAACTACCAAGGACAGACAACCTTCGGACGAACTACGGCAGGGCGCCTAGCTATGACGAGATACACAGAAATCAAACGTATATATTCACTCCTTGAAAAAGGTAGTTGCAACACACGTTGATAAACTGTATCTCTACATCATAACACACTCGTCTGAAGGCACAATTAACATATAGACGCATACATACATACAATTATAGCTCATATGAGTGGGCCACATTTAAGCGTTCAACCACACACAGCTATATTGAGACAGTGACAATGAAAGGTGCCGGATCTGGGGATACTGTGAATTCAGGTATATATAATAAAGGGAGAGAATTTGAACTCACTACGGCAACTTTCGAAACTGGGATCTCGTAAGAGATTCATGTTCACAAGGCAGAATTATATATGGGGAGAAATATTTGTGAACTACCAAGGACAGACAACCTTCGGACGAACTACGGCAGGGCGCCTAGCTATGACGAGATACACAGAAATCAAACGTATATATTCACTCCTTAAAAAAGGTAGTTGCAACACACGTTGATAAACTGTATCTCTACATCATAACACACTCGTCTGAAGGCACAATTAACATATAGACGCATATATACATACAATTATAGCTCATATGAGTGGGCCACATTTAAGCGTTCAACCACACACAGCTATATTGAGACAGTGACAATGAAAGGTGCCGGATCTGGGGATACTGTGAATTCAGGTATATATAATAAAGGGAGAGAATTTGAACTCACTACGGCAACTTTCGAAACTGGGATCTCGTAAGAGATTCATGTTCACAAGTCAGAATTATATATGGGGGAAATATTTGTGAACTACCAAGGACAGACAACCTTCGGACGAACTACGGCAGGGCGCCTAGCTATGACGAGATACACAGAAATCAAACGTATATATTCACTCCTTAAAAAAGGTAGTTGCAACACACGTTGATAAACTGTATCTCTACATCATAACACACTCGTCTGAAGGCACAATTAACATATAGACGCATACATACATACAATTATAGCTCATATGAGTGGGCCACATTTAAGCGTTCAACCACACACAGCTATATTGAGACAGTGACAATGAAAGGTGCCGGATCTGGGGATACTGTGAATTCAGGTATATATAATAAAGGGAGAGAATTTGAACTCACTACGGCAACTTTCGAAACTGGGATCTCGTAAGAGATTCATGTTCACAAGGCAGAATTATATATGGGGAGAAATATTTGTGAACTACCAAGGACAGACAACCTTCGGACGAACTACGGCAGGGCGCCTAGCTATGACGAGATACACAGAAATCAAACGTATATATTCACTCCTTAAAAAAGGTAGTTGCAACACACGTTGATAAACTGTATCTCTACATCATAACACACTCGTCTGAAGGCACAATTAACATATAGACGCATACATACATACAATTATAGCTCATATGAGTGGGCCACATTTAAGCGTTCAACCACACACAGCTATATTGAGACAGTGACAATGAAAGGTGCCGGATCTGGGGATACTGTGAATTCAGGTATATATAATAAAGGGAGAGAATTTGAACTCACTACGGCAACTTTCGAAACTGGGATCTCGTAAGAGATTCATGTTCACAAGGCAGAATTATATATGGGGAGAAATATTTGTGAACTACCAAGGACAGACAACCTTCGGACGAACTACGGCAGGGCGCCTAGCTATGACGAGATACACAGAAATCAAACGTATATATTCACTCCTTAAAAAAGGTAGTTGCAACACACGTTGATAAACTGTATCTCTACATCATAACACACTCGTCTGAAGGCACAATTAACATATAGACGCATACATACATACAATTATAGCTCATATGAGTGGGCCACATTTAAGCGTTCAACCACACACAGCTATATTGAGACAGTGACAATGAAAGGTGCCGGATCTGGGGATACTGTGAATTCAGGTATATATAATAATATATATATATATACTCACTACGGCAACTTTCGAAATTGGGATCTCGTAAGAGATTCATGTTCACAAGGCAGAATTATATATGGGGAGAAATATTGTGAACTACCAAGGACAGACAACCTTCGGACGAACTACGGCAGGGCGCCTAGCTATGACGAGATACACAGAAATCAAGCGTATATATTCACTCCTTAAAAAAGGTAGTTGCAACACACGTTGATAAACTGTATCTCTACATCATAACACACTCGTCTGAAGGCACAATTAACATATAGACGCATACATACATACAATTATAGCTCATATGAGTGGGCCACATTTAAGCGTTCAACCACACACAGCTATATTGAGACAGTGACAATGAAAGGTGCCGGATCTGGGGATACTGTGAATTCAGGTATATATAATAAAGGGAGATAATTTGAACTCACTACGGCAACTTTCGAAACTGGGATCTCGTAAGAGATTCATGTTCACAAGGCAGAATTATATATGGGAGAAATATTTGTGAACTACCAAGGACAGACAACCTTCGGACGAACTACGGCAGGGCGCCTAGCTATGACGAGATACACAGAAATCAAACGTATATATTCACTCCTTAAAAAAGGTAGTTGCAACACACGTTGATAAACTGTATCTCTACATCATAACACACTCGTCTGAAGGCACAATTAACATATAGACGCATACATACATACAATTATAGCTCATATGAGTGGGCCACATTTAAGCGTTCAACCACACACAGCTATATTGAGACAGTGACAATGAAAGGTGCCGGATCTGGGGATACTGTGAATTCAGGTATATATAATAAAGGGAGAGAATTTGAACTCACTACGGCAACTTTCGAAACTGGGATCTCGTAAGAGATTCATGTTCACAAGGCAGAATTATATATGGGGAGAAATATTTGTGAACTACCAAGGACAGACAACCTTCGGACGAACTACGGCAGGGCGCCTAGCTATGACGAGATACACAGAAATCAAACGTATATATTCACTCCTTAAAAAAGGTAGTTGCAACACACGTTGATAAACTGTATCTCTACATCATAACACACTCGTCTGAAGGCACAATTAACATATAGACGCATACATACATACAATTATAGCTCATATGAGTGGGCCACATTTAAGCGTTCAACCACACACAGCTATATTGAGACAGTGACAATGAAAGGTGCCGGATCTGGGGATACTGTGAATTCAGGTATATATAATAATATATATATATATACTCACTACGGCAACTTTCGAAATTGGGATCTCGTAAGAGATTCATGTTCACAAGGCAGAATTATATATGGGGAGAAATATTGTGAACTACCAAGGACAGACAACCTTCGGACGAACTACGGCAGGGCGCCTAGCTATGACGAGATACACAGAAATCAAGCGTATATATTCACTCCTTAAAAAAGGTAGTTGCAACACACGTTGATAAACTGTATCTCTACATCATAACACACTCGTCAGAAGGCACAATTAACATATAGACGCATACATACATACAATTATAGCTCATATGAGTGGGCCACATTTAAGCGTTCAACCACACACAGCTATATTGAGACAGTGACAATGAAAGGTGCCGGATCTGGGGATACTGTGAATTCAGGTATATATAATAAAGGGAGATAATTTGAACTCACTACGGCAACTTTCGAAATTGGGATCTCGTAAGAGATTCATGTTCACAAGGCAGAATTATATATGGGGAGGAATATTGTGAACTACCAAGGACAGACAACCTTCGGACGAACTACGGCAGGGCGCCTAGCTATGACGAGATACACAGAAATCAAGCGTATATATTCACTCCTTAAAAAAGGTAGTTGCAACACACGTTGATAAACTGTATCTCTACATCATAACACACTCGTCTGAAGGCACAATTAACATATAGACGCATACATACATACAATTATAGCTCATATGAGTGGGCCACATTTAAGCGTTCAACCACACACAGCTATATTGAGACAGTGACAATGAAAGGTGCCAGATCTGGGGATACTGTGCATTCAGGTATATATAATAAAGGGAGAGAATTTGAACTCACTACGGCAACTTTTGAAATTGGGATCTCGTAAGGGATTCATGTTCACAAGGCAGAATTATATATGGGGAGAAATATTGTGAACTACCAAGGACAGACAACCTTCGGACGAACTACGGCAGTGCGCCTAGCTATGACGAGATACACAGAAATCAAGCGTATATATTCACTCCTTAAAAAAGGTAGTTGCAATACACGTTGATAAACTGTATCTCTACATCATAACACACTCGTCTGAACGCTTAAAAGTGGCCCACTCATATGAGCTATAATTGTAATATATGATATTATACCGGACTACATATATATATATATATGATATTATATCAGGCTACATGTATATATATATGATATTATACCGGACTACATGTATATATATATATGATATTATATCAGGCTACATGTATATATATATATGATATTATACCGGACTACATGTATATATATATGATATTATATCAGCCTACACATATATATCTGATATTAAATCAGCCTACACATATATATATATATATATGATATTATATCAGCCTACATGTATATACATGATATTATTCCAGCCTACGTTTATATATATATATATATATATATATATATATATATATATATATATATATATAAGTATATATTATATTATATCAGCCTACATGTATATACATGATATTATATCAGACTACATGTAAATATATAATATAATATCAGATTACATGTATATATATATGATATTATATCAGCCTACATGTTAATAGATGATATTATATCAGCTTACATGTATATACATGATATTATATCAGACTACATGTATATGCATGATATAATATCAGACTTGATGTATATATATGATATTATATCAGACTACATATATATATATGATATTATATCAGATTACATGTAAATACATGGTATTATATCAGACTACACCTTTACATATATGATATATTATCAGACTACACGTATATATATGATATTATATCAGACTACATGTATATATATATATATATATATGATATCAGCCTACATGTATATATATTATATCAGACTGCATGTATATATATATGATATTATTATATATCAGACTGCATGTATATATATGATATGATATCAAACTATATGTATCAGACTATACGTATATATAGGATATTATATCAGACAACATGTATATATATATATATTATATCAGACTACATGTATATATATGATATTATATCAGACTATATGTATATATATATTATATTATATCATACTACATGTATATATATATGATATTATATCAGACTACATATATATATGATATTATATCAGACTACAGGTATATATATGATATATTAGACTACATGTATATGTAATACATAGAGTATGGTTTCATCTCGTTGGCTAATTTAAACAACGAGAGAGGTGTTTAAATTAACCAACGAGATGAAACCATGCTCTATTTGTTTTGTAGCATGCCCATTTCGGCTCCCTGCCATACTTTAACTTTCAATAACTGATAGTTGTAGTACACCATTTATTCTGACAGGTGTTATATGCAATTAAACGATTTACACTGGAGCTATTACAAAGAGAATTGCAGTGATCATGCTACAAATATATGGTATTATATCAGACTACATGTATATATATATGATATTATATCAGACTATATGTATATATATATATATGATATTATATCAGACTATATGTATATATATATATATGATATTATATCAGATATATATGATATTTGATCAGACTACAGGTATAGGTATGATATTATATCAGACTACATGTATATATATATATGATATTATATCAGACTATATGTATCAGATAAGGTATTATATCAGACTACATGTATATATATAAATGATATTATATCAGACTATATGTATTAGATAAGGTATTAGACAAAACGTGGATGCCTAAACCATTTAAATACAATGGACAGCAAAACCAAGAATCTTATAAATTATAGTGTTTGTAATGTGGTATATCGCATAGAATACAGAAACAAAGCTACTAACAATATTTTATTTCATGTTATAATTTATGCATACAAAGTAAATAAAATATTGTAAAACATACATTCATGAATTATTAATCATTTATAATCCTGTTTGCAAACTGTTTTATAAGTTTGTAATTTTTCTTCCGATTATTTACGGAAAAGTTATTTATTATGTCAAATAGTCCATCCGGCGTATCGACACGTAATATATACAATAAAATCCGCACGTATTCGAGGTATCGACTTAAATCCGATCCATACTCATGAAATAAGGATTTTGTAGTTAAGTTTCGAGCCCCACATCATAAAACTCTGGTGTATTACCGAGAGAATCGAAGTGTTCGTCTGTTCCTTTTCGGGGAAAGTAAAACGTCACCCAATGCTCCCCAAGTTGGTCGCTGGTCTGCGTGTTAGAAATAAAAAAATGTCCCTTTTTATATTTTAATTCGTCCGCTGAACATACTATCACAGGATATCCCTTTAAGTGTTCGCATAGTTTAAAGTTATCCATTGTATAATAACGCTCCTTTGTTCTGCACCCTTTCTTATGCCGTTTGTGTGCATGAAAGCACATTAAGAAATACCACTTTTAAAACGCTGCTTCTTACACTACTCCCTTAAGAACCCTTCATCCATGTCTGGGTTTGACCCTGAATCAACAATGACGTAAAGTTACATAACGCATCCCACCAATGTTGTGAGCGTTCATACCTATCCGTTATAATATGTATTTCATCATCTAAACACCTAGATAACTCGGTATAATAATGTAGTCCAAGTCATCATGTATAGTACTTCAGATATTTCATCATCTGCCCAAGGTTGTATCTTGTGTTCGTTTAACCAAAATGAATTGAATATCTGTACATTAGCATCGTACCGATTCCGGCCTAAACCAAGATTTAAACTCATTATTAAAGTCTATATCGAGTAATGCGACTTATCTAAGCTCGAGTTATCAAAAAGTGTCGTTTATAAACGAAACACTTCTTTGGTCTTTGAATCCTATGATCTTATTGGTCAGTCTTATCACTATAAACAGAAAATCAAATGTCATGGCTTTTTGAAAAGATACATGTTCCAACATGTCTCAAACCTCTTGGTCGTTTGTTGTAATTTTTATTTTTGTGACAAAAACATCATTTAACGTCTCCACGCTTTTATTAAGATGGCGCATCTGTATTCGTCCAATAAATGTTTAATGATTATTTCGTTAAAAATGTTGTCACGCATCCACTCTTGAAATTGCTTTTTATATATTTCGCAGAACATGCGAAAGTATCGCAAGTTTCCCTTCGACTTAATGAACATTCCACCTGATATTTGGTCAGAGAAGGATAATATAGGGATTGTCTGACAAACGTGATATTAAATGCTATCCACAAAGGGGTTTTGTATACGTGTATAAACTCTCGAGGATCCATTGCAAAAATGAAACTCTCTATTATAACTAACCTATAATAATCTAGAATTTATCAAACTTTGTCTCGTTTAATGTAAAACTGAATTATCTAAAAACACATTTCTTCAATAATTCATTCAAATAATCACACGCGATGTGATACATAATACGTTAATAATCGTGTTTTATTACGGAAAACTAGTCTACGGACGAGAGTATCTGACTGTTATGAATTTCTTTATTATCGTATAAAACATATTATGCTCAGCGACAAAAGTGAAGCTGAATGTGTGATCTTTGAGACAGTGTAAAATTTAATAAAATCCGATATATATTGAAAAAGGTATACGGGTTTTAATTCACTCGTATTCTCCGTCTGATATTTCATCACACTGAAGTCATATATCACCTGTGTTTATTGAGAAACAGCACACACTGGATAAGCCACTCCTACTGCGCTTAATTGTCGAACTGTTATTGAAGATTTTTTATTCTGATAAAGGATCTCTGAAACTGGGAGATTTTAGAAATACGCTCGTTCAGAAATTCCTCTGTCTGTTCATTCTAAACATAGTATTATTTCGAAATGCCTTAAACCGAGCCTGTTCATGTCATGTCTTAAAATTAGACAAACATTTCACAATCGGCAGAAAAATGGCTATTTCACAAATATTGCATCTGAACCATTTCACAATATTTTTTATCATCTGATGACGTCATTTCCTATCATTTCCCGCACATGCTCAGAGCGTGTCGCTCAACGGACACTTCTACTACTCTCAGCGAGGAGTCCATCGTTGTGACACTCCGACATTATACCAGACTGCATGTTATATATGATATTATATCAGCCTACATGTATATATATGATATTATACTAGACTACATGTATATATATATGTATTATACCAGACTACATGTATATATATGATATTATGTCAGCCTACATGTATACATATGATATTATATCAGCCTACATATATATATATATATGATATTATACCGGACTACATGTATATATATGATATTATACCGGATTACATGTATATATAAGATATTATATATATGATATTATATTATATCAGACTACATGTATATATATATATGATATTATTTCAGACTATATACTATGTAAGTAGCCATTTGATGACCTCGTGATTTTAAAACATACATTAAATAAATCTAAAATGATAAATCTGAGACGAATTGTGTGGGTCAAACCGCTTAGAAGAATCATTTCTTTACCGTTATTTAGAATTTTACTAAAATACGTTAATTAACTGACATATCATCAATATGACCCGTGTATTTTGAAATTAAATACACATTTAATTTAACGTTTCAGGTTTGCATGAGAAAAGAACACACGAGTCCCAGAGGGATGAACGAATACATCATGTCATGTGAAAAGAAAGAGGTAAATGTTAAACCTGTACAGTTTTGAATGATCCTTGTGTATGTAAATGTGTGTGTGTGCCTGCGTGCGTGCGTGTGTGCGTGCGTGTTTTGTCTGCATGTGTTCGTGCTTGCGTGTGTGAGTGCCTGCGTGCGTGTGTGCGTGCGTGCGGCGTGCGTGCGAGAGAGATCCCTACGTCCGTAAGAACATAAATATATATTTAATAAACAGACCGAAATTAATAATGTTTTTCTGTACTTAGATATGTGAGGGCATGGATGTTGGATTTAACTCTGCGATTGGGAGGCGAGACCTAAATTTTCATTGCTGTGACGTTGATCATTGCAACTATCCACCGGATTTTGTCACGACTACGCTGCCGACGACAACGCCGACGACTACGATGACTACTCTGCCGACGGTAACATTACAACCACTACACAGTACGTACGTTTGTACATTAGATAATATCATTTGTTGATGAACCTTTTGTCGTTGTGTTTTTTTTTTAATATATTTAATATAGAGTATGATCTCACCTCTTTGGTTGATTTAAAGTTCTCCGGCCATGTTTCGTTTGATGAACATGTTTATGTTTATTTAAATCGAAATCAATACACAACATTAGTTATTTACAATTCACACATTGCGATATCTGTGAAAAGCGACAATAAGATTTTATTTGATGACGTAGAAAACTTTGAGCAGGTAAGTTAATCCACAGGTAAATGTATTTATCAATTATCTGGCAATAGTTGTGCAGTCACGCAGTGGTAAAAGTAGTATCTACGTCATGCAAATATTACTTATTTTTACACACAACTTAGTAGCGGTTTTTAATATATGTTTCTCTCCGACCCTATCAAGAAATGTTGATATGATGTTTAAAAGTTAAATTTGTTGATTTAAACATATTTATTTTACATCGATTGCGAAACAAGTTCTTGCAACTTAGATTAATCACGTTCGATGTCTAGAACCAGTACTAAGCAATGTGGATAAATTATCTTGCTCAAGGATAAATAACGTACGTGACCGCGACGAGATTCGAACCCACGACCTCTCGATCTGGAGTTCGGAGCTCTACCACTGGACCACGCACTCCACTTTGTTAATTGATAATACTACAAAAAGGGTGGCCATTCATCTTTAAACATAGATGTTGTGCTTGCTACAATCGCAATCGTCATTTTTTGTTCATGCTCATTAAAGGTCTTCATCATGACCCCTGCATTGATTCAGGTGCCATCTCGCTCATATCACTAGAACAGTGGCAAAATAACTATTACTTGGCTCCAGCGTAAATGGAGTGTTTACAATAGAATTTGTAGCAACTCTTCATTTCAGGGTTAGAAGGTTCTAGGCCTGTTCTCCATGTTTTATATCGATGTACATGGAGGATGAGCCTGGCATGTTCATTCCTGTTAGGCGTCATATAACCTTTCATATGCTGGTGCGCCTTAAAACCCCAATTCAATTCAATTCAGGAACTCAATGACTGAGCCTAAGACCGCAATATATGGTTCGCATTCTTTAACATATAAAATATAACAAATACAAGATAAATGTCTTTCAATGTCAGAATGCACTTGCTATAATTACCACGTCTCAGTATCTTTGCCGACAATACTGAATGAACTATTGCAAGTCTGGGGCAGAGTTCGAGGGTGATTGTCGGAAAGTCAGTATTCACACTTGCTATATTGTGTGACCGAGTCAGATGGTTCAAGTAGGCTAGCCCCAAATGGTCTGCGAGTCTGAGAGGTTGAGTCAGATATAGTTGCAAGGTAATACTCCTATAAAACAATCGTTAAATGTCACATTTTCAGATTGTTCCAGAGACATAGTGTTTGTGCTGGACGGGTCAACCAGTATCGGAAACGCTAATCACGCATATATGAGGTCATTCGTGCAACGTATGATTCGCTCTCTCCATATTGGGCCCATGGATTCTCTGGTATCCGTAGTCGAATACAGCGATACGGCTCGGGTGGAATGGTACCTTAACAATTACATGAATACTCAGGACCTCGAGAAGGCCGCCGCAAACATTCCGTTCATATCAGGATCTACCGCCACGCACGCGGCCTTCTATTTGGTTCGCAGTTCAGTTTTGACGACGGACCACGGCGATAGAACAAACGTGGGGGACGTGGTGATTGTACTTACGGATGGGGGTATACTTTTGTAACTGTTTATTATTCATTTAAACTGAATTAAAAAGGGACTTTCTTCAGAATAGAAACTGCAAATACAATAAATCTAAAATATATTTTGCAAATGTTACGAATAAGTTATACATGACAAATAGAACGAAAACGTACGCTGATGTTAGGACATGGGGGATAACAGTTTGTCATGTATACCTTATTTGTAAGCAATGCCCTTTGAACGATACAATCTAACAACAAAACCAGCACCCACACCAATAGCGGACCCGGCGAATAGATTGTAATATTGGCGCTTATAGTATAATCCGCAATTTAGCTGCTCTTCATTATTTTTTTTAATGTTCTTGTCAACCAACTGAATGAACATGAAAAATAGCAAAATGAAAACGGGCAGAGGAGTGGTGGAGTGGAGGAGACGGGGAGGATTTGGCAAAGAATTCTACCCCTCTGCCAGGAACTATCATGTGTAATACTTTAGAAAGAACTCCTCATATGCTTTGCTTGAACTAAGAAAAGCATTTATAGAAACAAAATGTTTGTGGAGTAGAAAATCGTGTGGAAAATCATCGATAAATATATGTACATATGAATGTATATGATGTACTTTCAAATTTACATTTCCCATCGTGTCTCTGAAGGTACCGATATACCAGACATGGCGATGATGATCGATCCACTATAATCTCAAATTTACATTTCCCATCTTTTCCCCGAATGTACCGATATACCAAACATGTCGATGATGATCCACTATAATCTCAAATTTACATTTCCCATCTTGTCTCTAAAAGTACCGATATACCAGACATGGCGATGATGATCGATCCACTATAATCTCAAATTTACATTTCCCATCTTTTCCCCGAATGTACCGATATACCAAACATGTCGATGATGATCCACTATAATCTCAAATTTACATTTCCCATCTTGTCTCTGAAAGTACCGATACACCAAAATACACCAAACATGGCAATGATGATCCAAAATAATCAATATAATGTATAATATAATATACATTTCCCATCCTTTCTCCGAATGTACCGATATACCAAACATGACGATAATGATCCACACTAATCTCAAATTTAACTTTCCCATCTCGTCTCTGAAAGTACCGATATACCAAACATGACGATGATGATGCACTAAAATCTCAAATTTACATTTCCCATCTTGTCTCTGAAGGTACCGATAAACCAAACATGACGATGATGGTCCACTATAATCTCAAATTTACATTTCCCATCTTGTCTCTGAATGTACCGATACATCAAACATGACGATGATGGTCCACTATAATCTCAAATTTACATTTCCCATCTTGTCTCTGAATGTACCGATACACTAAACATGACGATGATGGTCCACTATTATCTCAAATTATACATTTCCCATCTTGTCTCTGAATGTACCGATACACCAAACATGTCGATGACGATCCACTATAATCTCAAATTTACATTTCCCATCTTGTCTCCGAAGGTACCGATATACCAGACATGGCGATCAGCGAGGCGAAGCTGCTGCACGATAAAGGAGTCTATATCATTATGATTGGAATCGGCAACAACGTGGACGATCACGAACTGAGCACAATTATTCATCCATCTGGAAACAGCTTCAAGTTAGGCAACTATCTGAGCCTGCCATACATCACGACTGCTGTTAGTGACTTACTTTGCAAATGAAGCCAAACGACGAGTCGTGTATCGATTATTTGATTTTCAAAAACATCATGCTCAATAAATAAAAACAGATTGAATGGCTATTGTTTGTTTTGTTGTCTGTTATCAAAAGCACATTTTATTTCATAATAACTGTAAGGGACAACTGTCGATACAACGTGCAACTCTGGTGTTACGGTACCTATACATATATCACATTGTTGATATTCTATGTATTATTAGTTATTTGGATTCTTGACAGGCTCACAATCCCTGCCTGTAAATTATATCCCCACGAGCTGTAAGTAATTTTTTTTTTTTGTATAAAGGTACGCACAAAGCACCCATGGACACATCGTCAAGTGTAGTACGAAGAAAAAGGTTTGCGTATGGCTGCGAGAGAGTCCAGTCTAGCAGAAGGTAACATCCCTCGTCCAAAGAGGTTTACTGTAAAAGAGAAGTAGTAGGGTTGGTAGGAGCGAAAAGGTCCAACGTAGACAGTCTGTAGTTTTTTTATATTCTCGAAGAAGATCACTACAGGTGGGTCCCTACGACCCCAAGTGGGTGGGGTAATGGTATTAAATGAGAATGTAAAGAATGTGATGACGTCACGTATGCGTCAGCGTTTTTGTTTTTCAAAGACGAGTTTCAACACGTATAGAGATGATTCACGTGACCAAAAGAGCCTATAAAAACAGAGTGTTTATTGTGTTAGATCATTTACTAAAATTCAAAAACGTATCAACGAGCCGCCGCCGCCGCCGCCGCCGAGTATAAGCGCCGCCGCCGCCGCCGCCGCCGCCGCCGCCGCCGCCTCCGCCACATTGATGACGTCACGTATGCGTCAGCGTTTTTGTTTTAAAAGACGAGTTTTAACACGTATAGAGATGATTCACGTGACCAAAAGAGCCTATAAAAACAGAGCGTTTGTTGTGTTAGATCATTTCACTAGATTGCGTTGTCATATAAGGATTTTAAATTTATCCATTAACGGAGTCTCAACATTTAAAACAAGTCAGTACATGTTTTTCGAAAATTGAAATTATATGCATTCTGTGTTTAATGAGAAAGAGTTTACAGTTTTTTAAAAACAGAAGGTGTTTTGTAATTGGTTAGGCATCTTATTAACGCGACATACTTTATTAAAGATACCTTTTTGAGAAAAAACGCGATGTAACTATCCCGAAATGTATAAATAACGAAAGAGTACGTTATATGCTTTCAAATGATCAGAAAATGATTTTTTTTTATATTTCTAACAGTGTACTTTTTTTTGAAGTTAGTCGGTTTAAATTAAAACTGATTTATGATACAACAGTGGGTGCTAAAATCGCTTACCAATGTATACGAAATATTGTATTTTGCTGTTAGCTAACTGTATTAAAAATACTGTAAAATGATATATACATCACTCTTCCCTCGAGGCGTAATTAGTCACTACGCATGTATACCAGACGGACTTTATGATAATTGGTAAAAAAACGAGCGTTTTCATAAACGGCATATACATTTTGGGTAAAAGTAAGGGCACAGAACCCCTCACACCACCTCCTTTCCCGCCAATTTTTTTCCCACCATTTTTTTCCCGCCATTTCTTTCCCCCGCCAATTCTTTTTTTAACACGCATATGCCGCATTTTTTCTCCCGCCATTTTGTTTTGGGGCGCTTTTCTTTGGGGCGCTTTTTGCCTTGAATGGATTGGACGTTTCCATTATATTTCGGTATGACATCACTCAATATAAGACGTAGTTCTGTACTGGGATACCTCACTTATTGAACCAACATGGACACCAGTCAAAAGGAAGAGTTGTTGAGGGATTATTATTTTAATCCAAAAAATGAACAAAAATATATATATCACAAACTGTGGAATATAAAAGCAACAGGCTAGTATAAAAATGGACATGTAATGACTTTGTTCAAGTATATTAATGACTGATATCATGACATATTGAGATACATCAATGTATTAAATGGCAACAGTTAAAGACAGTAAGTACTATAAAATAATAGTATTGATTTTTTTAATTAGAAGTCATGTTTAGTGTTATTACATGTACACATCTTTAAACTTAAAATGTAAACAAGGGAACTGTAAACAATAATGAAAAGACATGAACTACAGGCCTCCTTTTGGACAGAATTCTACAAGAATTGTCAAAAATAAGCAAGTGCACAGTGCAACTATTGACTATGAACCTACATGTATGAACTCAACAAGGGCAATTTGAAAGCTAATTGTGATATAATACATACCTTTTTTGAGTATACCACCATAGTTATGTTAATTTAAAAATAATAAAATTGATAAAAAAAGTGTATTAGCTGAACCACATTGTCTTGTTTTTTTTTCTCCATGATATCAGGCAATATGTATTCCTTCTAGATATATTGTAAATGGTCAAGTGTAAATCATAGGTAAGACTAGAAGTATAAACCTGTTACCTAATAATCACTTTATATAGCCTATGCAACATAGTTTTATGTTAGGGAGACTTTTGTAATTAACATATTAATTATTGTTTCATATAATGTCGGGCATAAATATTTTTATTATTGGCATATCCTTGAATGTGTTTGGCTAAACATCTCAAGCTCATAGTACAAGTACCTATGTTTATGAATCTTTTAGTTTACAGTATGACCCATGTGAGTTTGACAACTAGATATTGGTAATGGAATGATAAAACTTTGGTACCAAACATGGCAGGAATTTGTCAATTTAATTCTAAAAAAACTTTACATAATTTAATCTAAACAAAACTCAAAGTTCACTTTCTTTTGCACTGAGTATATTATACAGGGTGTTGTCTGATGATCCCTATTGATCTTTTATGAGGTTTTACCGTGTCCTCAATTTCTTAAAAAAACATACATGCGTTGAAAACATCTTATTTTTTGAAAAATGAGATAAGCCAACATTTTAGTTTTCCTTATTTGTTAAAATATAGGTATTTTGCAAAACATCTATGCATATTTCATCAAAATTTAAATAGGGGCCAAAATGGGCCCTTATCATACCTTGTCCTTTGGCTGTTGTTGGCGGGATAGCTATACTTTGCGTGCGTATAAGCGTTTATTTATCCTCGCTGTATTGCACAAAGCATTTTAGCGAGAAGACCTCGGTTTAAAGTCTCGTCCGAAGGACTGGTAAGGTAGGAAATACTTTTTGAAATATTTCGATAATTAACCCAAATTCGGTCCTGGCTGGGATTGAACGCGCGATCCCCGGGTTACTAAGCCGCAATGCTAACCATTACACCACGGCGCTACCTATAGCTATACTTTACAGATCAAGAAGATATTTATTGTGTTTAACCGCTATATCTTTCATACTTAGCGCAATACTGTCTGTTGTCTGTCTAAACCCGTCGTAAGAATTGACTTTAAACATGAATTCTCAGGGAATTGATGAGCATGTACTATTCTTAAAAGTGTAGAATCCATTTAAAATAAAAAAGAGGTATGCAGATGTTAACAGTGAAAGAAAAGGCCTGTGTCTTTTTGCTATAACACCCATAAATTTTCAGAAATTTCAAGGTGAAAATTGACTTCTTCTCATTAACAAGTATCGGGACATATTTGTTGTTTTGTTTCATTGTCTTGAAGTACCCTTTATTTGCTAGCAATTCCCACCACCCGACCCCAATCTGCATTTTTCCAAACCTCTGCAATTCAGTAAAACTATTTTCGCATATCGTGCGTTTTCTTCATATATACATATAATCGGATCACATTCATTGAGTCTTAATACGAGTAATATAAATTGATTTGATTTTTTTAAATTATAATTCTTGTTTTTTGCATGAATTAGGTTGTACACAAATTATAGGCCATTTGCCAAAAACAGGAAATGTGGCATATCCAAGTACGCGACCTATTACTTTTAAAGGTGAACTATTTTTGAAAAACGCAGCTCTACGAGGGTGCTTCAAAAAGTTCTGTCACTAGGCATATATCCTTTGAACTGGATATTACATTGAGATAAGGTAGTGTATTTATAGTACTACTGGGTTCGCTCTCTTAAATTCCACAACAAAAATGAAACTTTTCCGGTTATGTATACCCCTTAATTACCTCCCCCTACCACACCTTTTGGATACTGGCATCTCTGAAAATGTCCTTGTTACAAAACGTTGTAAAAATTATTTGAATAATTCTATGCTTTTAAATTTTCTTGTACGCCATCTGTTGATATTCACCCATAATCCATGAAAATGATTTTCGAGAATTCGGAAAGGTCTTGTTGCAAACCAGATATGAGTGAATGCATATCCCTTAATTTTAGCAGAAATAACACTGATTTTCTTCATTTTGTTTACAGAAATATTATAATATCTTTTAAATGTCGTAATTACTCTCATAGTATTAATATGATTTCATATTTTTTTACAAATCCTGGCCCTTCAGTGTTTAAATTTCATATTCAACACATTATTGTATAATTTGGTACAATGTTTAGTGAAAATATTGATCATCCAAAAAAGCTATTTTAGAAGACTGCCCTTCCATTTAATGTCCATTTATCATTAAATTAATTTGACACGTTAGCTTAAAATGTTAATTTCTAAGACAATGCTTTTTCTTCTACCATGCTTAAATTCTGAATCTTGTAATGCACAGATATAACTGGTAATGTATGAGGAATTTCAAAGGTCTTCGACAAGTACTTAAAGAGAAACAGGCATTTAAAAAAAGTAACAATTAACATACCTGAACAAACTAAGGACGAAAATGCCTCAGTATGTATAACTGATATGTATTAAATGTTCCATAACTTTCGTCACATAAAAGATACAGCATTCATTTTATCATCAATGGAATGGTAGTGGAATTCTCGTTCATTTGGTACCAAACATTAACACTCACAACGAGCACATAATTGTTAAAACGCGTTAGTGACAGAACTTATTGAATGACCCTCGTAACTATGTACCAATTGTTAAAAAAGGTATATGTTCATAGGAAAATGTTCTTAATGTATGGTAGTTGCATATTTTCCTGATAAGATCAAAACGACGGAAGTATTATGACATTTTGTTTCAAATGCGATGGCATTTTATAGAGACTAGACGAACATTTGTTTCGCCTGTCTGACTTTAAAGTCTGAAAACGTGCAATATTTCATGAATTTTGAGCAGAAACAATTTTTTGTTACATTGTTACGTTTTATGAAACGCTCTGCATTGATTAACTGATAAGGAAGAACTTTATAAAGTTTCAATACTCTCAAGCAGCTACTTATATCAGAAAACATATCATTACTTATATATCAAAAATATAACAGAAATAAAATTAAGGGGATACATGGCAATCTATTTTTTTTATACTCGCGCCGTACCGCTAGTATTTATTTCAACATACACACCTTCTAAATGAACTCATGATATAGCTGTCTGTACCGCAGTCTGTACCATGCGGGGAGCATATCCGGTACAGCATTAGTGGAGCCTTAACATACAAGGTCAAGGTAAGAAATCGAGTGTTTTAATGCCTTATCGTGTACAGAAAATTCCAGCGGAGTGTTTTTTGAAATCGTTTTAATGTGCTCAAAGCAACTGTATTCTTAAAATGACACGCTGTCAGAATCGTCCACAATCAGCCTGATCTCATGTTTAAATCCAAAATCACAATGCCTCGCCTCACTATTTTCAGAGGCAACATTTATACTATCAAAGCCACCATCTCTACATCGAAAACTCGAATAACAAAACAAATTCGGTCAAAACTGTATCGGTAGAGAAGTACTAGAGCCGGTACAGAAGTAGTGCTAAACTAACAAGAAACTAGTTTTGACACCAAATGATCATAACAAGTTGTTTAAAGAACTCATTTGTGATAAAATAAATTATATTAGAAACAACTCGATTTTTTACCTTAAATAGCGTCAAAATTACAGTACAAAACTATTTATCAAAACTCTGTCCAGCCTGGGCCCGTATTCATAAAGCTTCTTAAGATAGTTCGCAACTTCAACTTAAGATTGTCAAATTTCACTTAGGTAAGATTTATTCTTATCTTAAGTCAAATTTGTATTCATCAAGCATCGTAGTTGAAATTTTAGCTAATAAATATCTTAAGATTTTCTTATTGTTTAATTTTGTTTTTGTTTCTTAAGTTTGTGTCCAGGCTAATCTGGAATTCTCCATCTATATTGAATGCCTTATCGTGTACAGAAAATTCCAGCGGAATGTTTTTTGAAATCGTTTTAATGTGCTCAAAGCAACCGTATTCTTAAAATGACACGCTGTCAGAATCGTCCAAAATCAGCCTGATCTCATGTTTAAATCCAAAATCACAATGCCTCGCCTCACTATTTTCAGAGGCAACATTTATACTATCAAAGCCACCATCTCTACATCGAAAACTCGAATACTAGTAACAAAACAAATTCGGTCAAAACTGTATCGGTAGAGAAGTACTAGAGCCGGTACAGAAGTAGTGCTAAAATAACAAGAAACTAGTTTTGACACTAAATGATCATAACAAGTTGTTTAAAGAACTCATTTGTGATAAAATAAATTATATTAGAAACAACTCGATTTTTTTAAATAGCGTCAAAATTACAGTACAAAACTATTTATCAAAACTCTGTCCAGCCTGGGCCCGTATTCATAAAGCTTCTTAAGATAGTTCGCAACTTCAACTTAAGATTGTCAAATTTCACTTAGGTAAGATTTATTCTTATCTTAAGTCAAATTTGTATTCATCAAGCATCGTAGTTGAAATTTTAGCTAATAAATATCTTAAGATTTTCTTATTGTTTAATTTTGTTTTTGTTTCTTAAGTTTGTGTCCAGGCTAATCTGGAATTCTCCATCTATATTTAGAAACCGGAACATCTCTTTAGCTTAGGATTCCCACCACAACTATGCAATATACATATTGGATTGAAGAATCATTAGAGTTGCTTCTTGTTCGTGTTTATTGTGTTTCCCATCTTTGATATTTCATACATTTTTAAAGCAATACATATTAGCCAACTTGTTACTTGATTATATTAAGATGACCGCGTTTGTTGTCTTTTTTCTTAAAGAGAGGCAATCTTGAATCATTTGGGTTTCAATATAAATACAATTAAAACCGTCATAATTTGTTTCAGTTTCATGTTCCACGTGCATAATATTAAGCACTAAACTATGACCATACATCATGCAATTTAAAAAGGGTTAATGCCAAAGCGTGGTCTGGAAAACTGAACGACTCGGCTAGTTTTGTTGGGTAAATCATTAATATTTTTTTAATTCATAATTTTGATGCTTTAATGATGATTTTGTTGTGTTGTGTGCGACATGCACTCTATTTGAATTATATGTACAACTGTTAGCAATATAAACCCAATTTAAGTTGCTTCATGAATACGGGCCCAGTTTTAAAGCCGATTATTTGCCTTTACATCAATATATCAGTAGGTGTAATCGCTTACTATATCTTCCGGTTTTTTATTCTGTTAACTTATAGTGCCGGGTTTATAGGCGATAATTTACAATATCTTTCAGCAGGTATATTCGCTTGCGATATATTCCGATTTTGTAGACGGACATTTACAATCTCTTTCAGTAAGTGTAATCACTTACGATATTCCGGTGTTATAGACTGTAATTTATAATCTGAGTAGAATATGTATTGGCAACTATATTTATCAGGTTTTATAACCGGTAATTACGATATTCCGGGTTTTATAACCGGTAATTATAGTCTGTACTTTATAATCTGAGTAAAATATATATTGGCAACTATATTTACCAGGTTTTATAACCGGTAATTACGATATTCCGGGTTTTATAACCGGTAATTATAGTCTGTACTTTATAATATGAGTAGAATATATATTGGCAACTATATTTACCAGGTATTATAACCGGTAATTACGATATTCCGGGTTTTATAACCTGTAATTACGATATTCCGGTGTTATAATCTGTACTTTATAATCTGAGTAGAATATATATTGGCAACTATATTTACCAGGTTTTATAACCGGTAATTACGATATTCCGGGTTTTATAACCGGTAATTATAGTCTGTACTTTATAATCTGAGTAGACTATATATTGGCAACTATATTTACCAGGTTTTATAACCGGTAATTACGATATTCCAAGTTTTATAACCGGTAATTATTGTTGTATTACCATATGTCGTCTTATAACAGACACTCTCTTACCACGCACTGCAGTCTATTTACACTACAATGAATAACATCGTAATTACAGATTATTAGTTAGAACACGTTGTTCGTTCTTAGTTATTTATAGTCCTACATTAACACCGTTAAGACTATAGACATAACATAACATGGTGTCAGAAACAGGATTTAACCTGCAAACACAAATCGTTGGAATTTAAAAAACATTCAAAAAAAAAAAAGAGGAATTACAAAGTGTGTACATTCAGTTTGAATTTTTTAACATTACCAATATGGATCTGTCCGGAATTCCAACACCCCACATGGACTGGGAATCAAAAAACTTACCAGCAAGTTGGAAAAAATTCAGGCAACATTGTGATTTAATTTTTGCTGGTCCCTTAAAGCAAAAATCAGAGGAAGTGAAAATCACATATCTCCTTTTATGGATAGGTGATACCGGTAGAGACATTTTTAATACCTGGACAATACCTGACGAAGAGGCAAAACGCCTAACTCCACTTTGTGAGGCACGTCCAGCCGAAGCTAAATTCGGTGTTCGCTCGCTTCAAATTTAATAATGAAATCCAAGGAAGCAACACAGTGGATCAATTCACAACACAATTGAAATTGTTGGCTATTGACTGTCAGTTCAATGACGCCGACGACATGATCCGTGATAGGATCGTATTTGGAGTAAACTCCAGGAAAATACAAGAACGCCTCATAAACGAAGGCGAAGCACTGACAATGGACAAAGCCATCCAGATATGTCAACATTTTGAGTATTCTCAAGAACAGCTGAGAACAATGGCATCTTCAACTTCCGCCGCACCAGAGGTTCACGCCATCAACCGCTACCAGCAGCGTCCACAAAGAGGACCAGGACCTGCACCGAAAAAAGGACAGCCGACGGGACCTGCACCGAACTCATATCAGGGACGAAAGGGACAGCCGACGAAAACAACGAAATGTGACAATTGTGGATATACGCACAATAAAAACAAGTGCCCTGCACACGTGAAACAATGTAACAATTGCAAGAAATGGAACCATTTCTCCAAGATGTGTCGATCAAACTCAGTGAACGAAGTGTCTGACAATCTCGCGAATTCGGAATATTACATTGACTCTGTGTATTCTAAAATTAGGAATAATCAGGCATTTGTGGCAATTGAGGTAAGCAAAAGCTCTATTCAATTTAAGCTGGACACAGGTGCACAAGTAAATATTATACCACTAAATATTTACAACACATTAGGTGTAGTCATGCCCCTAAAAAAGCCACCCGCATATAACGGCAGTAAACTTAATACACTAGGCTATTGCTCCCTTCCCTGCAAGTACGATGAGTACATGCGTACTACTGACTTTTACATTGTAGAGACAAAGTCACCAGCAATTCTAGGTTTACGGTCATGTATTGACTTTGGACTGATTAAGTTAGTGTACTCCCTTGATAAGGACGCGTCTCCGAGACAGACGGACGACATGCATTCCTTGAATAAGGAAGTCATACTTGCCGAATATGCCGATTTATTCAAAGGCATAGGTCAAGCCTCCGGTGAATGTGACATTAAGATTGACACGAATGTACCCCCCGTAGTTCACCCACCTAGACGAGTTCCTGTCGCACTGCGTGACAAATTCAAAACGGAATTAGACCGCATGGAACAAGATGACGTAATAGCGAAAGTCACAACTCCAACAAAATGGGTCAATTCCATGGTCATTGTTGAGAAGCCGTCAGGCGACCTCAGGGTATGTCTCGACCCGAAAGACCTAAATAAGGCAATAATTCGCCCTCACTACCCTATGCGTACGTTAGAAGATGTCCTTCCCCAATTGAGTGGCGCTAAGTTTTTCTCAAAATTAGACGCTCGATCTGGATACTGGACCATCAAGCTCTCTGTAACTTCGTCGTTTCTGACTACATTTAATACCCCATTTGGACGGTATCGCTTTAAGCGCCTTGCATTTGGCCTTAAGAGCTCCCAGGACGAATTCCAACGCATGATCGATGAATGCTATGAAGGTTTGTCAGGAATCGCCGCCATTGTAGACGACATTCTTGTGTACGGACGTACACGTGAAGAACATGACCAAAACTTGCGTAATGTTCTGCAACGTACCCACGA
Source organism: Cyrtodaria siliqua (assembly GCA_037043455.1). Lineage (NCBI taxonomy): Eukaryota > Metazoa > Mollusca > Bivalvia > Adapedonta > Hiatellidae > Cyrtodaria > Cyrtodaria siliqua. The sequence goes on from JAWPHD010001655.1 coordinate 232,048, forward strand.
AAAGGGAATTAGACTTAATATTGACAAACTCGTTGTTGGTGTCACAGAAGTTCAATACTTTGGACACATACTGACGTCCAACGGACTCAAAACTGACCCCTCCAAGGTGTCCGCCATTAACGACATGGATCAGCCGCGAAACCGCGCTGAGCTCGAAACCGTTCTTGGCATGATAAATTATCTGTCAAAATTTGCAACTAGCTTAGCCGAGGTCACAAGCCCCTTACGCTCTTTGTTAGCCAAGAATTTAGAATTTGCATGGGACGAGCCCCAAGCAAACGCCTTTCAAAAAGTCAAGGAAATCCTTACAAGGTCACCAGGACCTGTTCTGTCATATTATGATATGACAAAACCGCTGACATTACAGGTTGACGCTTCCAAATTTGGACTAGGAGCGACCCTCCTACAAGACAATAAGCCGATTGCTTATGCGTCAAAATCCCTGACACAGACAGAGATAAACTATGCGCAAATAGAGAAGGAAATGTTCGCAATACTTTTTGGCTGCAAACGCTTTCATCACTATGTTTATGCGCGCAGAGTTGAAGTGCAAACGGATCATTTGCCACTCGTTTCTATCATGAAGAAACCGCTATGTGCGGCACCCCCTCGCTTGCAACGCATGATGCTTCAGTTGCAACGCTATGACCTAAACCTAAATTACCTTCCAGGTAAGAGCATACCTGTCGCCGACACACTGTCACGTAAGCCACTTGCTGACACGTACCCCGACCTGTCAGTAGGTATGGATTCACAGTGCACACTGTACTGTCCGGTTTACCTGTGAGTGATCGTAAAATAGAGGAAATACAGACTCAAACTGAGCAAGATTCACAATTACATTGCCTCAGTGAAAATAATCTCCAAGGTTGGCCCCATCTAAGAAAACAATGTCCCGTACAAATCTTAGATTACTGGAATGTCCGTGATCAATTATCAGTTGTTAATGGGTTAATCATGAAAGGGGAAAAGATAGTCATTCCTCAAGCACTCAGGTCAAAACTGCTTGATAAATTACACACTGGTCACATGGGAATTGAGTTATGTCTAAGGAGAGCTCGTGACGTCATGTTTTGGCCACGGATCTCAAAAGACATAACTGAAATGGTATCAAAATGCTCAATCTGCCTTGAGCACCGAAATTCAAACCCCAAGGAACCCCTCATACCACATGAGGTTCCCACTTATCCATGGCAAACTATCGGCACCGATTTGTTTACATGGGACAATAAGGAATTTCTACTGATGGTCGATTATTTTAGTCGCTACATAGAAGTTGTTCAGATTACAAACTTAAAGAGTAGCACTGTAATTCATCACATGAAGTCAGCATTCTCACGCTTAGGCGTGCCAGAACGTATAATCTCGGACAGTGGGCCCTGCTATAGCTCCAAAGAATTTATTGAATTTGCACTCTCATGGGACTTTAATCACATTACGTCCTCTCCAAAATACGCGCAATCAAATGGACTGAGTGAAAAATCTGTGCAAACTGTCAAACGCATATTTACAAAAGCAAAGGCCGATAACAAGGATCCTCTGATCGGATTACTTGAATACCGTGCTACCCCTCAAGATATTGGGTATTCCCCGGCAGAATTACTCATGGGGAGACAATTGCGTTCTGTTTTACCTGTAGTTAAGGAAAGGTTAGTCCCCAGGGTCCCCAACACAGGTCAAATTCGAAAGAATATTATGTCAAAGAAAATGAAAGGGAAACGGTTTTATGACAGGAATGCAAAACCTCTGAGCCCCTTGTCAATTGGAGACACAGTAAGAATTCAACAATCTAACACATTGTGGAAACCTGCTGTCGTAGTTAAAAAGCACAATGAGCGATCCTATTCGGTTATGACAAAAGCTGATAATGCCATTTACCGTAGGAACAGAAGACACCTTCTTAAAACAAAGGAAAATATCTCACAGTGTCAAAGTGAAAGTTCACTTCCCGCCAAAGTGCCGCAAAGAGAAAATGCCTTTTCAAATGCCACAAATGCGTTAAAACAAACCACTTTCATAAATAAAAGTACTGATAAGCGCATCTCACGATATGGCAGACACATTAAAAGCAAAGTTATTGTGTCTAACTAAACTGTCAAGTTAACCCCTTCCTGGTGAATGCTCATTAGCCCGGTCAAGGCGGTCACATAATCAGTGTAATCATCATGGAACTACCATAAACTTGGAAACATGTTGGATTAAATGCCCATTAATCAACCTCAGTGTGCCGCCGGGAGATGTAAGATAATCAGCTATAACACTGACACTCTATAAAGTCGGATCTAAATGACGTTTAAATGGACCAAAGATCATCGCAGCCTGCGATACTGGAGATTAATCACCAGCTGCCAAACTGACCACGAACGGAGCATTTGGATATAAACATTAATTAATTCTGCCAGGAATTCATTTTATATCTATGAACTTGTTATATGCATTCTTATATTATGAAAGAACTTATAACTTTGAATTTAAAAAGGGAGTTGTTGTATTACCATATGTCGTCTTATAACAGACACTCTATTACCACGCACTGCAGTCTGGAACACTGACTGCTGCCGGTCAGTTTCCTATTTACACTACAATGAATAACATCGTAATGGTCGATAGTGGTGAGTTATCGTTACTAACTAGGTGGCGCTATGTGTCCCGGGCCCTCATTCGAATTACTTCAATCGATATCGCACTCAAAGCAAAGCAAATTTACTTCCGCGTTTTATAGAATTAATTAAAACTTCTTAAAATGCCGAAAACTTGTTGCTCCGTACCTGATTGTCACGAAAGAGGAGGTCACGAATACCCGAGTGATCCTGTAAGAAAGGCGAAATGGATACAGGCCGTCCGACGCCTTGATGAAAAGACTATGAAAATGTGGACGCCAACAAAATCATCCGTCGTTTGTAAGAAACACTTCACACCGGATGACTACGTAAAGGAAACTATTTTTGGTATGATAATCTGATAGAAAACTATTTAAATGCTTATCTTTAACATGTTTTCATATTGAAAGTTGTTCTATATCAAAACGAAAGTATCGATTGACTATTATAATTAAGGAGTGGGTGGGGTAATGTTTATTTAGGTGTAAGCCGACAATTGATGGGTCGTGTTATCCAAGATATTTTTTTCTGTTCAGTGTTTACACTGTTGATAAAGTGAAAGCAGACTAACCTAATGTATAACTACCCCAATTTCCAAGCATCATTTTTTTTCTTAATTCACAATTCAAACATGGCAATGCTTTCAGTATGTTCCAGATACATCAATAATGCTATTCATATCACAAAATAAGCATTAAAATAAGGTAAATGTATTTTTAAACAAGAAGAAACAAGGATTGTTTATAACCGCCATTATGAAACTACCCCACGGAAGCATTAAAACATTCATAAAAACAACATATTCCATATCAATTAATTATAGGGAAATAATAAATGAAAACATGTTTTTATCTATTTAATTTTGTTTATTTTAAGGATTAAAACCCAGATATGAAAGGCTCCTGGCAACAGCAGTGCCAAGTATTTTTCCTTGGACTCCAACCGAAGCCAAAGCTGCAAAAAGTAGAAAGGAAAGAGCACAAACAAGAGAATGTAAAAAAGAAGAATGGGATCATCTTTGCAAAGAGGACTTGGAGAGAAGTTTCAGTGAACAGGTCGATTGCACAGAAGAAATAATAGATGATGAATTCTACACGGCGACTCCTTTATTCGAAGAAGAATTCACGGTAAAAAACTCCACGACCCAAACTGATGAGACGCCAATGTTTTCCATTGAGAAATTTTCTTCAAACAATGAATTAATACATTTTTATACAGGTCTGGAGTCTTATGCTAAATTCATGTTTGTGTTGAATTCACTGGGACCTGCTGCATACTGTTTGAAGTATATATATTTTCAAATAGCAGGTGTATCTATTGAAAATCAGATGTTTATGACTTTGATGAAGTTAAGGCGATATTCAACAAACTTTGAACTGTCCACCTTTTTCTCCATTTCTGAATCCAGTGTTAAAAATATAGTTTATACATGGATTATTTTTATGTCGATACAGTGGAGGGAAGCCAATATATGGCCAAGCCAGAATCTTGTGAGATATTTCATACCATCCGATTTTAAATTAAAATTTCCGAAAACAAGAATCATTATTGATGGAACCGAATGCCCAATAAAAAAACCTAAAGCACCTAGAGCTCAACAATCTACATATTCTACATACAAAAACAGAAATACTATTAAAATTCTTGTTGGTTCGACACCTGGTGGATTAGTCAACTACATTTCCCAAGCTTATGGAGGATCTACTAGTGACAGGCAGATTGTTGAGCGATGTAAAATTGTTAGTGCCTGTGACCCTGGAGATAGTGTGATGGCAGACAAGGGATTTAATGTCCAAGATTTATTTGCAACAGCAAATGTGCATGTTAACATTCCGACTTTCTTCAGAAAGAAAAACCGAATGACAGGAAAAATTGTTGTAAATGACAGAAAAATTTCTAGTAAAAGAGTTCATATTGAACGAATAATTGGGCTGGGGAAGACATACAGAATTTTAATGTGTCCTTTAACAGGCACTGAAACAAAGTTGTCGTCTCATATAACATATGTCTGTTTTATGTTGTGTAATTTTAAAACATGTATTGTTTCAAAACATGCTTAGTTAATAGTACTTATAAATAACAAGTATACTTGTTTGTAGTTGGGCAATTTTTAAAAAAGAAATCGTTTGCCGTGCTCCTACCTACTCACTTAAAATAGCAGCTACCGCAATTTTTTTATTGACTTTCAAAGCGTCGGATTTTTTCCGCATGATTTCTGTCTATTTTGGTTGAAAATGGCAATACAAAATCAAAATTTGGTAAAAATAAAAAATTAGCTATGTACCTACCCACATGAAAAATAATGGGTCGTAGCACAAACATTTTTTAAGGGATGGCCTTGTTAAAGAAACAGAACACATTTGTGGTTATTTATATAATTGTTTATATAATTATTTCATTGAGATGCATTGACATGGTAAACTAACAATTATTATTATACTTTATGAAAACTTTTGCAGCAATTTTACAAAAGAATTTTTTTTCATTTTCAGAATTCTAATCTGCCAATTCTGGGTTGTAGTAGACAATTAAGACTTTTAAAATATTGGTGCACTTTTAGTAATAGTACATGTGACATATTTATCAGCATTCAAGTTCATTTAATTAAAAAAAGTAATTTATATTCAAACTGGACTGGAGGTACATTCCAGTGCTCATCCATGAATTTTTGTGATCTGGCAGGCACCGACCTTCTGCAAGCCAGCTGGAAAGTTTTGTGACATCAAGTTTTTTTTCCTAGTTGGGCTCGAACCGACACTGGCGACAGGTCAAAAACACTTTCAGCTGAGGTCGCTTTTTTAATTACACTTAATGTGTTATTAATACTACCATCGGGGCGTAGCTATAGCCAAATTGACTATACGCACAGAGCAATTCACTTGGTGTTGCTAGTGGGGTTTGTGGGACATCCCCACCTCCCCCCTCAGATTTTTTTCAAAACTTACAATGCAAATCCTGACTTTTGGCGCAAGTGCATTTTATTTATCTGCCACATCACAAAAATATCCGCATTTCTGAACGGAAATATATTTTGCATTATTTTATTTTATAACCAGATGCATATGTAAAATTACTCGTGTGAACCATGTGCTGTTGATAGTGATATTCATTTTCTTTTCTCTGCAGTATACATTAGTATAAATAAACAGGGAAATGTACTAAGATTGGCTTTTTCGATTTTTTTTCCACATTTATTTAATATCTGAAATATCTAGCTTTCAATCATAAACTAACTTGACAAGTTACACATGGAAATGTGTAACTGTGCGTATACTGCAGGGAATAAAATAAGACAACACAGTGAACTGTTGTCGGGTATTAAAGGAATACACACATTATGCCATGCAATAATATAATTTATCACATAATTTGCAGTGCAGGAGTGTAATAAACCCATAACATATTTTTGATATTAACCTAGTGTTATATCACTTCCAATTTATCGCTCGGTGTTTTCCGTGGTGTTTTCCGTATAACTCGGCTCTCGTACGTAAAATACCGAACTTCTTTCCGACTTGCCCGAATATATAAATGACGTCAATTTGTCATGGTTAAATGACGTTATTTTGAGACATTACGTTATAGAGGTGATCTGTTAAATAAATGGTAAATCTACCATTTACCTGAGTTATGTGATAAAAAGAATCTTACAATCGTGCTTGTTTATTATTGAATTTATTAAACTCGTTGGCAAAATTAATATAATGAGTACTCGTATAAGATCCTCTATAAATGACACGACAAAAAATTGTATCTTCACAAATTTATGTAACGCACCGGTGTATAGGAGTATGCCCAGCTACACCACTGATTGACACAAACATGATAATTGACCATATATGTATACTTTCTTCATATTTTCATACAAAGAGATTTTTAAAAAAAATTAAAATACTTGAAAATTTGATTACTTTATTTTGTGTTGTTATTTCTTATAATCAAACTTTGCTTAAAATTAAAATAAATACAAAGTTAATCTACTGTTGAATTTATAAATATTGGAGATATGTTTCCGGTTAGGGCCATAGGTAGTGCACAGGATTACTAATCCAGGGGTCGTGAGTTTGAACCCCTTGCGGATCAGTCTCTGTGATGATCTGTTATGAACTTTGTTCTATGCAATGCAAATTTGTCTCCAACTACTGATAATACACAGGCCAAATCCTTAGTTGAAATAAGAGAAATTAATGCTAAAAGGGTATAAACAAATTTGCAAAATTAAAAACATTACGAAATTTCAACACAAAATTGAAATTAATGTTTTTTAAATTCAGGTTGATGCAAATTAAAAATAGAATTCAGTCAATGCTTTTTAAATATATGGGTACTCAACTCAGTCTACATATGATTTGTAAAACTGTTTTTCAAGAAGAATCATCTTGAAATGGCTGTCGAAGAAAAGTTTCAACTGACCGACCATTCTTGATATGAAAGTGTCATTTCTTTGAATATCAAAATATTTTATGTCTTTAATCTTCAAGTTGTCTGCTGTACAAATTATCAATGAGCACGTTTGAGCTCCAGTACACAAAAGCTGGCCTTGTATTTGAAAATAGTAACTATCATTCATATCAAGGGAATACTGTCCACTGTCGTTACAATTTAAATAAGGCACAGTGTTAGCAGATATAAATTTGTCTCTTGCCGAATAAGGACATTTAACTTCAACAACATGCGTTGAATCAATAATACCATCTGGTGAAGAGGCTAAAAATGGATATTGTTTTGAAACCACTAAACCGCAGGAATGTACAGTCTTGCCGGTATCTTCCATAAATCGAGTTATAGCAACTGATTCATATTTGTGTCCATGCTCTAATGGGGCAGCTTTAATTTTTCTGGTTTCAACTAATGATCTGGCCAGCTTATTTTTATCTGTCCTGTCTGTTGATTTGCAGATTTTACCAAACATTGAAGATGGTAGACGTTTCGTACGTTCTTCTTTCCATAAATCATTTGCACTTTGACCCATTGTTTTTTTCTCAATGTCAATAATTGTTTTGTCACTTATTTTTGTTACAAAAATTTGTTCAAGAAAGTTTTCTTCTGGAGAAAGCTCCAGATAGTCGTGATCTAATGCAACGGCTTTAGTGTTTGCCGGTTCAAAAGTTTGAAATATTGGCATTTTGGAAATGCCAGGAAAATTTAAACAGGCATTTCTAAAATGATCTTGGTAATTAACTGTATTTCTGAAATGCTCTGGTCTTGGGTCAAAGTCAATGTTTGTCAACTCATCTGCACCTGGCATATCCAGTGAATTGGCCTTTAGTGGACTCCCAATATATTTTTTACATTTATGAAAACTTTGCAGTTTTTGGGTGCATGTTTCTTCTGTTTTTATTGTCATTTTCTTGCAAAACATTGCTGCACCATACAGTACTGTGCACACATGTTTGCAGTGAGCTTGTGGTCCCATTCCAGAAGCACATTCACACTGCGCCTGTATAACTGACCCCGCTGAATTTAGTTCAATATCAATCGTGTAACACACACCCTTCTTCATTTCTGCATGACAGCTTGATTTTATGAACACACCATCCTTTCCTGGTGACATCCGGAAATACCTTAAAAACTGTTCATTGTATAGTCTCTGAATACGTTCATCCAGAGTTTTCTCATGCTGGGCCAGATACTTGTTCACATTGTCGAGCTCTGTTTTAGGAAATTTTGAGTCCGAGTTGACATCCGCATACGATGTGGCATCTGGTATTGTCATGGTGTATTCAGGCTCTAAAGTCTCTACTTTACCAAAGTTTCGATTTCCCTCGTAAGACACTAATCTGAAAAAAAAAATGGGGAAACATTTAAGATTTTTCTTTTACATCAGAACACACAGCAGTACAAATAAATCCGCAAACAAAACGTCGATAATTTTAAATACCCCACTCACCACAGCAACATTATCAATGTTTGAAACAAACGAAATGGGCAAATATAAATTATTTCTTCATCTTTTATTTAAACAAATATAAGAAAGAAGAGAGAAAAATATATTATAATGTTCAAAATTACGCTAAATATCCAAAAGATAAGCGGAACAAATATTAAAAGTGACCAAAGTCGCCTTCGGAATCTCCGCGACGGCATTTTACTTTCGTTTTCAAAGACAATGTTTTTTCTCTTATAACTGGAAATTTACGTACCTTTCAACCAATTCATTCTTACGACCAGAAAGTCTAGCACCCCTACTTTTTAATTCCGCCTTCAATTCTGGAATTGTTAATAATCCGAACTTGGATTCCATTTTTTTAAGCGTCGAGTCTTTGTTGTGATTTTATGAAAGTGATGCGTAATCGTTATCAGGATTCTGGTGGCCCGGTAACAGTGGCGCCAGCCTGCGGTTGGCAGGGGAAGATAACCGACTATTGTCTGCCATTACAGATTATTAGTTAGAACACGTTGTTCGTTCTTAGTTATTTATAGTCCTACATTAACACCGTTAAGACTATAGACATAACACAACAATTATTATATTCCGGTGTTATAGTCTGTACTTTATAATCTGAGTAGAATATATATTGGCAACTATATTAACCAGGTTTTATAACCGATAATTACGATATTCCGGGTTTTATAACCGGTAATTACGATATTCCGGTGTTATAGTATATAATTTACAATCTGAGTAGAATGTGTAATTGGTAACTATATTTACCAGGTTTTATAGTCGGTAATTTGCGTATCGGTCACTATATCTGATCATGTTTCCACATGCCTTCCATTATAGACTTTTGGCCTTCAACCCCTATTTCTAAATCACACTGGCAGAATAAAAACTATTATTTCTTAAAGAACTATCGTAGATACACTCAAAAATGACCAGCAACACGGGGGAAAATGTATTGCTTTCAGACTCTAATAGTTTATTAAAGGTGGGTACCTCCAGAATGGCAGTAAATGCATTGTAGCTTTTGCAAATATACCCTCAGTACAATTTTATCCATAAAACTACAAAATATCCTAAATGAACATGTTTTATGATGGGATTATAATAGTTTCATGTTTTGTGGATATTTGTTATGCTTTGGGTAATTTTATCCAATCAGAATCTACCTTACAATATGACTATATGCACTATATGCATTACACTTGTTTCAACCAATCAAAAGCCCCAAATCAATAGTGGTATCTGACCATCTACGCTTTCTTTTATACCGAGAATTAATAATCTCTCTCGAGATACAAAAGGCTTTGTTTAACCTGGGATGAAGGCCCTGGTTAAACCATGGATTCAAATAACAAATAAACATTAGTTCGAAGATCTATTTTCCGACAAACAGATATTACTATGTTTTAATATGTAAACACTGCCAGTAGATGACCGATATTTAGACACTGTTAAAATATATATGATAACACTATAACTATATTATCTATAACTATTATTATGGCAATTTTGCATGTATAATAGTTGAAACTGGTTTGTGGGACTGTGGATAAAGTGAAGTTGTGTGATTCGGAAAGGAATCAGTGACTGAAAGCAGATGTGATGGCAAAATAACCACTTGTTGAAACGTTTGTATATGAATTTCTTTCAGAGCCACAAGTGGTACTAAAACCGTAGAGGAGATCGGAGAGGTCTTTGTTGAAATGACAGATATCGAGTTTGATGAGACGGAAACAGGCGTGATGCAGAACACCACTGATACAGTTGTCATATCATGTAAAGCTTCCGGTATACCCAGACCAACGGTAGAGTTGCATCTGTATAACGACTATGGTCCGGACATGGCCAGTTCCAGTCTATTTGAGGTAAAGTATATCAGTCCAGAACAAAATTATTCAATGTCTCATTGTAAAGATATATTGTTTCAGATAGCGGATTCCTGTAAGGTAGTGACACTCTAAGGATCAGGTACAATTTGACTTTTGACTTTGCACTAAGATACGTGCAATCCTACTTTTTCCTTATGGGTATTGCGGGTCCAGTCCCCAGATGGGATGTGCCGTTTGACTTTGAATACCGTCAGATGGGATTTATTACTTTCTTTTATAACTTCATTTAGATACGTGGAACAGGAAGTTTAGTTTTCACAGAACACAGTCAACCAAAGACACGCATTAAATCACGCATTAAAAAAAAAAATTCAAAGAAGCAAGGCATGTGACATCACAAACACAAACGGAATACCGCCTTAGAACGGTCAGTGGCAAAAAGGCCGCTGGGAGTTTAAACCAGGTTCTAGGGTACACCAAACCTCACACTTACCCTACTGTCATCCCAATAAACGGGCTAGTGTAAAGAGGTTATATTCTCTAACAAGCAAGGCAGCATTAATAGGCAATATAAGATGACCATATGTATATGAATACAAAGCATATCAAGCTACGTCCTTTGAGGATTTAAGTAGAAGTCATATTAGGGACCACACTATGTCCGGTCATCGCACAATTAAAGGGGAAAGCATAGTGGTAAACTGTGTGTAAATGGGTCTGTCACTAAACATGCAGCGCGTTGAAAAATGATATTGCCATAACCTCTTTTGATAAAAAACAATGCATATAATTACGGAAATGCGTGTAATTGTTTTGACTGTATACGTTTAGTAAGATATAGTTTATTAAATAATGAGAGTGAACACATTTATTAATAACTGTTTGTAAAGTTAGATAAGGAATATACAGTTGAACTTCCTACATCGTGTTAAAATTTGTGCATTTAAAATGGCCAGGTAATTGTACTTTAAAAACTAAAAAATCTTATTGATAAAATCAATAATAAATATACAATTGAAATAAATGAAATATATCTAAATAATGAATGAACGAATATTGGTTTCTTCAACAGATTGTCTATTTCGTCTGTGCTATATAAACTCATTACGCTATGCTACTACCTATGATAGATACTCACAATGTGCGTGTGCGTGTGTGTGTTTGTGTGTGTGTGTGTGCGTGCGTGCGTGCGTGCGTGTGCGTGTGTGTGTGTGCGTGTGCATGTGTGTGCGTTGTTTTATATTATTTAATGCACCATCATACATTATTTGTGAATAAAACAAAACTGAATAAAATAAACGTCCATTCAAAGACTTAACCAATACGAAGAAAGCCAATTGGCTTAGAGCGAAGACGGAAGTCTCATAAATTAATTCTGGAATTATTTAACGGGATTTTCACCTTCTTCAATCGCCATTTTGAAAGAAGGTTGTTATGAACCTGAATATATCGACTTGGAAAAAAACAATATGTCTTGTATAAGTACAATAAAGAAATATAATATAAAATAAGTCCTTGATACATTTATCTAAAGAGGCAGGTTGTTTAACTATCAATGGCATTTTGATTTTAATAGCTTCCTTCAGGGGATTTATTATTAATACTTTTGGTAAATGTGCCTTTTGTATTTTTATATAATATGATTACTATTTTAAACAATACACTGTGATTGTACACTCATGTACAGATATGAAGCAAATATATTCGCAACATTATATACATATATATACACTTTGAATTTTAAATACATTGATAAACGGAAACATTAAAAGGCAAACAATTAAAAAGAAAATGTAATGTTGAGATATTTCCTGATAATGTGTTTTCTGTACTAGTATATGCGATTATGTCTTATTAATTTAAGGTTAAATCAAGGACAGAACCGGGCGACAAATCGGCGCAGATTAGGCTTATCGTCTCACCTAGCAGCCGCGACGTACATACAGTGTACTGTGTGGCCAAGAACTATTTTTTTCTACAAAATTAAGAGGATAGATGTATTTCCTGGAAACAACGAAGATAGTGTGGATTTGTATAACATTGTTTGTAATAGGGATGTCAATTGCTTGCAATAAATCAAACATAACCTCTGGAATAAGTGAAGAGGAACCAGCGAACACGTCACATCATATTATGTGCTAGTGTATATGATCACAGACCTAATACATTATACTGGGTCTGTGCTATTATCAATACATTCACATCTACTTTAGCATTTCTGAGTGTCGATTTACTGCATTTCATAAATAAAGATATAAGAATAAATGTTATCGCAAATTAATGTAGATTTATCGTTTATTTGAAACAGAAGAATATTCTAGAAACAACACTATTTACATATAAATGTTGTGATACTCGCTGAGTAAAGAAGCATTATATGTTTGGAGCCTTGTTTTCAAGAGCGTTAAAATTATTTACATACGTACTTTTAAATCTGTATTCATATGGAACTTGAAACAGTGAAATTTTGGAAAAAGTTATTTTCCTTTTTTCTTTTTTTTTCATCTTTGATATTTTAAACGAAAATTTGATAGATTTGTAAAGATATACTGTTATCATTATACAAAGTTACACAATAGTACTATAAGTGCCTTCATCATATATATTGTACAATTGTGGTTTAAATACTCTAAAACACAAATTCCAGTTGAAAAATCAAAATTTCAGAAATTCCAGTAGGAAAAGTTAAAATTCCAATTGGAATTTGATAATCCTAGTAGCTATTGGAAGTCGGAATATATCCAATTGCAATTATTACATTGTCTTTTTCTTTTTGCTTTTTCTTATTTTACAAACATAAATCTTCGAAAATTATCGTATACAATAATTACAGTCCAAAATAACTTTCTTGTATTAAACTGAAGAACGAATTCTTACGTAAATTTGATATGGATCTTGTTTTTGACAAATTCTTATTTCGCAATAAAAAAACAAAAACATTACAATACAAGAAAATGCGAACTGTTCGTAATCTTAAATCCTCATTTTGTTGACGTTGTACTGCACCTATATATAACACAGACACATATATTAGTTGTATTTTTAAGAATATATATATAGTTTAATTACCATGAATGTTTTAATTCGCGATTTCTATCGTCCGCATAAACAAAGGTGAGGCACTTTCGATGCTCACAGAACTGAACGGAAAAGACCGAACGATGATTCGGCCTTCATTTGCACGTTTATTTTACTAGTGTAATATAATGCATATATCATGGATTTATTATACTTCCAGACGGGGAGTTATATGATAAACATTGTATCAACGTTTTAATAATATTAACATCATGATCATATTCTATCCGTATCAAACCTATATTATACACTTGTTGTGGCGTCACAATCATGAAACAGTATACATTATTACCTAATTTTCCAGATAAATGGTTTTTAGTAAATTCAAACTGTTTCTCGAAATATTCGTCACTCATCAAGCAGGAGTGAAACAACTGAACTGTTGTCCTCTCTGAAAATAAACTGTTTCATCATTACGTGGTCCCGCCTTAATTCCATTAAGCGATGGGAAAGGTTATATTAGCAGAATTTATAACGAATATTTCAACCTTAAGACACGTTTAAAACATTTTTTACTGAAAAAAAATGTGATAACCTGTTCAAATTACCTATTAAATGTTTTAATTTTACAAAATGAAAACTTTTTAAGCCAAAATTAAGGTTTTATTTTATACCCCAGGCAACCCCATTTTCTCTTCGGGGTTGGATGGGGTATGAGATATAATACTCGGACCACGTAATGTGCAAAATCTAAGTCACTGAACATTACGATTTTTGTAACTAAAGAGAGCACTAATTTCAAATTAAAACCTATGAAGTTTACATAACTAGGGTATATTATAAACGAAACAAATCGAGTGCTATTCACCATCTCGAATGAAATAAGAACTACATCTTAGTAGATGAACTACAGTGTCACCTCTTTTTAAATCACATGAAAACACAATAAATGTATGTATGAATGTTGTTTAACGGCTCATCAACACATTATATGTTATTTAGAGCCGCCCCAGAGTGAGCGGAAGGATACATAGGAATCCGGGAACCGTGCCCTCCTCTTATTAACGAATAGATTCCTATGGTTCTTTAACGTGCTTGGAGCAGAAAACACAATGAAACCTTGGCTTACCAAACAAACGTGTTTCAAGGCCTCGTAATTTTGATCCATATATAAGGTCAGTTTGTTAGTACCTCAAATGGCGGCCCGCATGCATTGCAGTTTGATCGTTGATACCGTACCGTTCGGAAAGGAATCAGTGAATTCCACTACGTGGTCCCGCCTTAATTCCATTAAGCGATGGGAAAGCTTATATTTAGCAGGATTTTATAACAGATATTTCGACACAAAACACGTTTAAAAACATTCTGTTACTGAAAAAAAATGTGATAACCTGTTTAAAATTACCTATCAAATGTTTTAATTTTACAATATACAAACTTTTTAAGCCGAAAAGTATGCATAGATCGGCTCTGTCAATCATACATAATATTTAATTGTGTTTCGAGCCATACCAGTGAAGTGTGAACAACATGTATGCTATAATTACTTTCAATAATATATACGTGTTTTTCCTTAAATTTGTTTACTCATACCTAAATATTTCTCATGCTCTTCTCCAGAACATGTTTTAATATATGTGTGTATTTGTATTTAGTATGTCTTGTATGTATTACCGCCTCAGTGCTGATGGCGATGGACATTGTAAAAAGATTATATGCCTTAATAAAAATTGAATTGAATTGAAATTGAAATCAAACATATCTGACCATGCCAGTTGACCAAATAAAATCACATGTGATATTTACCCCTTTACATAAAGCACACGCTGTCCCACAAACAAACATTTTATACAATAGAACACATGGTAATATTTGTGGCCAAACTTGAGCTTAGACAATGGTGGGCGGGGTTTATCGATTTGTACGGAACTATGTATTTCATAACCCAGCCATACCCGTTTTCGCTTCTTGGAGAAGGAGTTGGATGGGGTATGAAAGTTAATACTCGGACCACGTAATGCATATTTTGTTTAATTATTATTATATATATTGATTTTTAATCTCCTCGCTGTACGAAAAAGTAGTGTGGAAATTCATGTCAATATTCAGTGAGGATGCCACACAATTTAGAAACAATGGAATTTGTAAATAGACTGAGCTGGGAAATGTGTTTTTTTCATGCGTTCAAAGGGTTTGTCAGTGATGGAAATATCTATGAAATTAGTTAATTCAACGAAAGTTCTTTAGCTATTAGCTGACACGCCTGACAGGTATTTTTTCGAAATACTTGGCGTTTCCTCCTCCAAGTTATTCTGATGGTACCTAAAAAGTATGAAAGGAGAAATTTGGATATCGTCGAACACGATAAATACAAAAAAATATTGCAGTCTCAGTTTGAGAGACTGTTCATGAGCGGTAGGGGTTGATCAGAAGTCAATATTTAAAATGCCAGTAGTACATACATTTGAGCCATCCCGAAGATGGTATGCATATGACGGTGAACATGACACCTTATTTTCACACCATTCCATGGCCAGCGTATGGTCCCAGTTGCTAATAAAACGCGGTGCCATAAACGAGAAAACAATGAGCGAATTAAACAAAATGGAATTTAGCTGAGAGCAGAGGTCATGAAGTCTGCGTATCACAGGTAACAGTCAAAATACTAAGGGCGATTAAACAATACTCATAAACTTTAAAGGCTGGAGTAGTGGAACCACCTATTCGAAATTGAAGTAGAAACCAAACGTATTTGAGAATGTACCACCGATATCTGTAAATATCGGGCTCAGCGATTTCCAAAGATCGGAATGAATAACAGTTCTGATTGCAAGCACGGGGAGATGTTTTACCGCCGTGAAAACCAGATGCCACATACAATTTGGTGCACCATAAAGCACGCACGTACACACTATTCCAGAATATATTGAAACTCAACGTCGGTTTGACGAGGCTTAGGAATACAAACACACGTATCGTACGTTGTTAGCTCTGCTGGCCTTTTATGGTATGACGAGTTGTCCGTCGTCCGTCGTCCGTCGCCGTCCGTCGTCGTCCGTTAACGTTTGCCTTGTTAGCGAAGTAGGGACTTCATTATTAACCGGATCTTTACGAAACGTTGCCAGTGTCTTTATATCTATGACAGCTCGGGCAAGTTTGCAAACCAGCCAGATCGGATTAGTAACACGAGTTATGGTCCTTGTTTTGCAGAAAAATACCATGTTAAGCCTTGTGAACAATCTAGCACCTTCTTTTTGTATTTGATATTTACAAAACTTGTACATATTGTTGATATTGATGAACATTTGGACAAGTTGGAAAAACAGCTTTATCGGTTTTGTAACACCAGAGTTATGGCCCCTTGAAATACGGGAAAATGCATTATTTAGCCTTGTGAACACTAGCATCTTTATTTTGCATTTGATCTTTACCAAACGTTGTCAGTGTCTTTATATTAATGAAAGCTTGAATGAGAAAACCAGCCAACTCGGACCAGTATCACTAGAGTTATGACCCTTGATTTACTGCCCCAGGGGTCACATCTTTGATATACAGACATATGGGATTTTTTTTTTTAAAAGTCGTCTTTTCTGAAACTACATGAGCCAAAGGTTTAAAATTTTGCATTTACCATAAGCATATGATCCTCTAACGGATTTGTTCAAATGGTGACCCTGAGGTCCAATTTGGTCCCGCCCCATGGGTCACATGTTTTACATATATAATGAAACACTTAAATTTTGCATTTACCATAAAATTATGGTCCTCTATCTAATTTGCCTAGGGTCCAGTTTGTACTAGCCCCAGGGTTCACATGTTTTACATTGATTTACATAGAAATCCTTGAAACTATTCTTCTCTGGAACTTCAAGAGCCAGAGTTTAATATTTTGATTTACCATAAGTTTATGGTCCTCTGGGGTTCAATTTGGCCACGCCCCTAGAGGTCACATGTTTTACATAGACTTATATAGAATTTTAAAAAAACAAATCCTTCCTCTCTGAAACTAAAAGCGTCAGAAGTTCAATATTTTGCATTTTTTATAATCTTATGGCCCTTTACGATGTTTGCTCAGATGGTGACCCTGGGGTCCAATTTGGCCCCGCCCCAGAGGTCACATGTTTTACATAGATTTATATAGGAAAACATTGAAACTTAAAATCTCTTCTTCTCTGAAACTACACGAGCCAGAATTTTAATATTTTGCATTTATCATAAGCTTATGGTCCTCCACGAAGTTTGTTCAAATAGTGACTCAGGTGTGCAATTTTGTGCGCCCCAGGTTTCAAATGCGCTGCTCCCAACTAAATTCTATTATGTTTATTTCGCTCTTCGGGGCATTTAATTTTATAAGATACTGGGACCATACGCCGTACGACATAGGGAAGTTAGATACTCCATGTCCACCGCCACATGCATGCCATCTTCGGAATGGTTAAAATTTTGTACTATTGATTTTATTAATATTGAGTTCTGCTCAACCCGGGACTAGAGGGCGTGAGCGGTAGCTAGCATATTTCACTACCGCTCATGAACAGTCTCAATCAAACCGAGACTGCAATATTTCGTATGTGTTGTGCTCGGCCGTTTCCAAAGGTCCATTATCATACTTTTTTACATAGACTTATATAGGGAAAAACTTAAAAAAAACGTCTTTACTAAAACTACAAGAGCCAGAAGTTAAATATGCATTTATCATAAGCTTATGGTTCTCTACGAAGTCTGTTCAAATGGTGACCCTGGGGTTCCATTTGGCTCCGCCCCAGGGTCACATGTTTTTCATAGATTTGTATAGGGAAAACTTTAAAAAATCATCTCTTCTGAAACTTCCAGAGCCAAAGATTAAATATTTCGCATATGGTCCTCTACCTAGTTTATTCAAATGGTGACCTTGGGATCCAATTTGGCCCCGTCCCACGAGTCACATGTTTTACATAGACTTGTATATAGAGAAACACTTTAAAAAATAGTATTTTCTGAAACTACAAGAGCTAAAGGTTTAATATTTTGTATTTACAATCAGCTGATGGTCCTCTACCAAGTTTATTCAAATGGTGACATTGGGGTGAACATTTGCCTGTCACAGTGGTCTTATGTTTCACATGGACTTAAAAATCATCTTTTCTGAATCTACAAGTGCCAAAGGTTTCATATTTAACATTTACCATAAACTTATGGTCCTCTATCAAATATGTTCAAATGGTAATCTTGGTCCGCCCAGGGGTCACGTGTTTTACATAGACTTATATAGGAAAAAAACTAAATAAATCTTCTCTGAAACTACAGTATCATATTTTTTACATTTTGTATTTACCATAAGGTTATGGTCCTCTTCAGAGTTTATTCAAATGGTGACCCTAGGGTCAAATATGTACAGCAAGTAGAGCGATATGAAGTGGATGAATGGGGTGTTTTCACAACTTTCACATCTGGTCAACTTCCGGTAGGTCGAGATATTCAGTAGGTGAAAATAAAGGGGTTTACTCGGACTTTATCCTCAATCTCTATATAAAAATGAAAATATTAGACCATGATTTAAATTAAATGTATCCATATTGGTGTTTTAAAATCAGACAACACCAGAAGATACATAAATGTACACAAAATACAAGCTTTTAATATAATTACCACTATAAACTAGTTTTATAAAGGGCTAAAGTCAGTTGAGCACCAACGATAAACACCGAGTTTACCCCCTACCAGAATGTGAAGGTTTTTTTATTTTATTGATCACTGATTGGTCAAATTATTTTGATGATGTCATGTGAAAGTTATACCTCAAATAAGCACTATATTCATCGATTACAATTGGATTAGAGTCTAGGAGAGCTTTTTAAGCGTCATATGATTTAATTATTAATGATTTATATAACAAAAGATAGACGAGTTGTCAAGTTTTCCAGAACAGACTGTTTCGTTCTATTTCGTGTAATACATAAAACATATATATCATTGGACCTAGCTTAGTGTGCATGCGCATTAAACATTAAAACTAAAGCGCATTAAGATTATCTTATTCGTATTTGTATTGGCACCCATAATGCTTCCAGATCGCCTACCATTCTTTATTCTGATCCTGAAAAGGGTAGAGCAGTACTTCGTGTCTAGGATGAATTTAAACATAGAACGATTCTGTCATATTGTAGTTATTTATTAATACAATCACGATATAACAAAAATATATATTTAAGCAGAATGTATGTAATCTTAATACAGTAATACGATTCATAAATTCACAGTTTAAATACCTCCGCTTTTTTTATATTGCTGATGCAAGAGAATGGTGGAAATTCCAAGTCAAAGTACTATAAAT
This sequence comes from Cyrtodaria siliqua, assembly GCA_037043455.1. Classification (NCBI taxonomy): domain Eukaryota; kingdom Metazoa; phylum Mollusca; class Bivalvia; order Adapedonta; family Hiatellidae; genus Cyrtodaria; species Cyrtodaria siliqua. The sequence continues at coordinate 251,695 of JAWPHD010001655.1, forward strand.
ATGTAATAAATAAGGCAATCAACAATGTGTGATGAAGCGTGATTTTCTATATACCCTCCCCACCACTTCACTTTGTGAAGCAGTGGTAAAATAAAAACATGTATAATGTGTTATTGAAAGATGTAGGTATTACCATAATAGTCGACATAACCTAAGCTGCCTGTTCTTTGAATCTTAAAAAGAGAAAATAAAGCCTTATCACTCAGTTTAATTTCAAATATTAAATGGTTGCCAAAAGCGACAATATCTACGTACTCTAATGACATCCGGTTCCGCTTCACTTTAGAATATGAACGTACTTCTTAAAGCATATATATATGTCTTTTAATCTAACGAGGCATTTCTTTCTAGTATTGCTTACAGTTAAGCACATGCGCGTATGCATATTGGCAAGTTAGCAATTATCATAATTACTCTACTGACAATAGCTAGTTTGTGCTACGACATAGTGAGCAACACGTTGTCTTCTTTCCCCATCTCACTTGGCAACACGCATTACCGTAGCAACACTTATTCTTTTTCTTACAGCACCTTAGAGTATCACATATATTCGGAGTTGTTGGCACTGGAGTTCTCGAAGTTATGGATGACGCTGTCGTTGGTGATACGGTTGTAGTTGGTGCAGTTGTGGTGGTGGTCGATGGTGTGCTAGGACACAATGTGCAGCAATCTGTTTTCTTTCCCCATCTCACTTGGCAACAAGCATTACCGTAGCAACACGTTTTCTTGTTCTTACAGCACTGTAGAGTATCACATGTATTCGGAGTTGTTGGCACTGAAGTGCTCGAAGTTATGGATGACGCTGTCGTTGGTGATATGGTTGTAGTTGGTGCAGTTGTGGTGGTGGTCGATGGTGTGCTAGGACACAATGTGCAGCAATCTGTTTTCTTTCCCCATCTCACTTGGCAACAAGCATTACCGTAGCAACACGTTTTCTTGTTCTTACAGCACTGTAGAGTATCACATGTATTCGGAGTTGTTGGCACTGAAGTGCTTGAAGTTATGGATGACGCTGTCGTTGGTGATATGGTTGTAGTTGGTGCTGTTGTGGTGGTGGTCGATGTTGTGCTAGGACACAATTTGCAGCAATCTGTTTTCTTTCCCCATCCCACTTGGCAACAAGCATTACCGTAGCAACACTTTTTCTTGTTCTTACAGCACCTTAGCGTATCACATTTATTCGGGGACGATGAAGTGCTGGTGGATGTAGTTGATGTTGCGGACGATGTAGTTGAAGTGGTAGGCAAACTTGTTGTAGTAGTCGATGATATGCTGGGCGATGTAGTTGATGTTGTGGACAATGTAGTCGAAGTGGTAGGTGTGACTGTTGTAGTAGTCGACGACGTGCTGGGTGATGTAGATGATGTTGCGGACGATGTAATCGAAATGGTAGGTGTGACTGTTGTAGTAGTCGACGACGTGCTGGGTGATGTAGTTGATGTTGTGGACGCTGTAGTTGAAGTGGTAGGCAAACTTGTTGTAGTAGTCGATGATGTGCTGGGCGATGTAGTTGATGTTGTGGACGATGTAATCGAAGTGGTAGGTGTGACTATTGTAGTAGTCGACGACGTGCTGGGTGATGTAGTTGATGTTGTGGACGATGTAGTCGAAGTGGTAGGTGTGACTGTTGTAGTAGTCGACGACGTGTTGGGTGATGTAGTTGATGTTGTGGACGATGTAGTTAAAGTGGTAGGCAAACTTGTTGTAGTAGTCGATGATGTGCTGGGCGATGTAGTTGATGTTGTGGACGATGTAATCGAAGTGGTAGGTGTGACTATTGTAGTAGTCGACGACTTGCTGGGTGATGTAGTTGATGTTGTGGACGATGTAGTCGAAGTGGTAGGTGTGACTGTTGTAGTAGTCGACGACGTGCTGGGTGATGTAGTTGATGTTGTGGACGATGTAGTTGAAGTGGTAGGTGTGACTGTTGTAGTAGTCGACGACGTGATGGGTGATGTAGTTGATGTTGTGGACGATGTAGTTGAAGTGCTGGGTGAGACTGTTGTAGTAGTCGACGACGTGCTGGTTGATGTAGTTGATGTTGTGGACGATGTAGTGGAAGTGGTTGGTGTGACTGTTGTAGTAGTCGACGACGTTCTGGGAGATGTTGTTGATGTTGTGGACGATGTAGTTGAAGTTGTGGGTGAAGTTGTCGACGTAGTAGATGGTGATGTTGAAGTTGTAGACGATGTGCTTGACGAAGTCGTTGGTGGCGTAGTAGATAAGGTTATAGATGATGTTGATGCCGTAGATGTTTCTGTGGATTTTTCGACACAGAGTCCTCTGTAGCACCACTGCATTTTAGAATAGAAAATAGAAAGCAATAGAATCTTGAACTTACAAAAGATTATGTATATTTCTGAACATCATTAAAGCCTTTCTTCATAAAACCATATCAGAACTAAAAATCTCAAAAATACATTTTTGTACAAGTATGGCTGGTTACCAGTATCCATGTATAAACAAGAGGTCATTCAGAGCATGCCACGTTCTGCTATGAGATAACCAGCAAGTCGATATGATGGTGCTTTTTTTAAAAAATAAATCCCGTTAGAATAAGACACTATATCGTACTGTTCGGGGTGTTGAATATACTGTCTGCCTAATCGTTTCAACACTGAGAATTGTGTATGGCGATATGAGATATTGATAAGAACACTTTATAAAAATGAAGAACAAACTTTATCTCAATGACATACCCTTCAGTGTTAAACCCTTTAAGAAAGCATCTCTTTCAGGAAATAAGTATTATACCGAAATAAACGCTATACCTTCATTTTCAAGTTTTTCGCAAAAGAACAACTCTGAATGTTAGAAGTAAATGGAACGACTTTAATGAGATATATGTAGTTACTCTGTTCACGACATCTGTTGTCTCGGGAATGATATATTCACAAAGCTTACATTTTTAACATTGTATATGTAATGTTACGCAAATGCTATGTTTATAAGTGATATGGAATTAATAATCATCTGTCAAAGATAAACAAAACTTATCGTGGATTATAAGCATTTTCTGATAGGCGTATTAAAATAAAATGAGGTTACCAGGCTATTTAAAGATATTCGTTATTTGTTTATGCTCTTTCGTCTTGGTGATAAGTATGTATCGGATTATAAAACAATACAACTTGAATAGATTTATACTGTTTCACGGGGAACCTGAGACCTATAACACATTTGCCTTGTTTCACGAGGAAACTTGAGACCTATAACGAATTTTCCTTGTTTCACCAGGAAACTTGAGACCTATAACGCATTTGCATTGTTTCACGGGGAAACTGAGACCTATAACACATGTGTACTGTTTCACGGGGAATCAGAGACCTAAAACACATGTGTATTGTTTCACGGGGAATCAGAGACCTATAACACATTTGTATTGTTTCACGAGGAATCAGAGACCTAAAACACATGTGTATTGTTTCACGGGGAACCTGCGACCTATAACACATTTGTACTGTTTCACGGGGAATCAGAGACCTAAAACACATGTGTATTGTTTCACGGGGAAACTGAGATCTATAACACATTTGTATTGTTTCACGGGGAACCTGATACCTATAACACATTTGTACTGTTTCACGGGGAATCAGAGACCTAAAACACATTTGTATTGTTTCACGGGGAATCAGAGACCTATAACACATTTGTATTGTTTCACGGGGAATCAGAGATCTATAACACATTTGTATTGTTTCACGGGGAACCAGAGACCTAAAACACATTTGTACTGTTTCACGGGGAATCAGAGACCTAAAACACATGTGTATTGTTTCACGGGGAATCTGAGACCTATAACACATTTGTATTGTTTCACGGGGAACCAGAGACCTAAAACACATTTGTACTGTTTCACGGGGAATCAGAGACCTAAAACACATGTGTATTGTTTCACGGGGAACCTGAGACCTATAACACATTTGTATTGTTTCACGGGGAACCTGAGACCTATAACACATTTGTACTGTTTCACGGGGAATCAGAGACCTAAAACACATTTGTATTGTTTCACGGGGAATCAGAGACCTATAACACATTTGTATTGTTTCACGGGGAATCAGAGATCTATAACACATTTGTATTGTTTCACGGGGAACCAGAGACCTAAAACACATTTGTACTGTTTCACGGGGAATCAGAGACCTAAAACACATGTGTATTGTTTCACGGGGAATCAGAGACCTATAACACATTTGTATTGTTTCACGGGGAACCAGAGACCTAAAACACATTTGTACTGTTTCACGGGGAATCAGAGACCTAAAACACATGTGTATTGTTTCACGGGGAACCTGAGACCTATAACACATTTGTATTGTTTCACGGGGAACCTGAGACCTATAACACATTTGTATTGTTTCACGGGGAATCAGAGATCTAAAACATATGTATATTGAATCACGGGAAACCTGAGATCTATAACACATTTGTATTGTTTCACGGGGAACCAGAGACCTAAAACACATTTGTACTGTTTCACGGGGAATCAGAGACCTAAAACACATTTGTACTGTTTCACGAGACCTAAAACACATGTGTATTGTTTCACGGGGAACCTGAGATCTATAACACATTTGTATTGTTTCACGGGGAATCAGAGATCTATAACATATGTATATTGAATCACGGGAAACCTGAGATCTATAACACATTTGTATTGTTTCACGGGGAACCAGAGACCTAAAACACATTTGTACTGTTTCACGAGACCTAAAACACATGTGTATTGTTTCACGGGGAACCTGAGACCTATAACACATTTGTATTGTTTCACGGGGAATCAGAGATCTATAACATATGTATATTGAATCACGGGAAACCCGAGACCTATAACACATTTGTATTGTTTCACGGGGAATCAGAGATCTATAACATATGTATATTGAATCACGGGCAACCTGAGCACTATAACACATGTGTATTGTTTGACGGGGAACAATATATCTATGGTGCATTTGCATTGTCTCACGACGGACAAGCAATAGTTGTATATCGCCTGGACCAGAAATCTATTGTACATTCATATATTTCACAGGGATTCTGATCATGTACAATTTAGAGGTTAGACAATATCAAACGTGACAGTTATTGTGTATTCAGTCAGTGGATTAAATTGACCCCGTTTCATACATTATATTGCTAATAATATATGAACATTTTCTCGTTTAATCAACAACGTTTTTATATACATATTTTGAAAATAATGACAGTTAGGCTTAACTCCTGAGATACGGAGAGCTTATGAAAATCCGGAGAAATATCCGGAGATTTAGGGTGGCCTACATGAAGATATCTTTAAACAATTTGAACAAGTGAATTCAAAACAGACACATTATAACAACTTTAATGACACATTTCATTATAATAATTGTTTCAATATTGATGGAACAAGTATGTCTTGATATTTACCTTATTATCCTGAGGGTTTCCACATGGAGTTCCCGACATTACATACAAAGGGAAATAAATGCCAAAGCATCCGGTACCATTGTTGCAATGAATACCAGAATGACAGTCGTCCTCGGATACAGCCTGAAAACAATCACTGTGAAGTTAGCATACATCATTTACGAGAAACGAGAAAAACACAAAAATACATAACTTTTTATGAAGTAGTACGACAAAAAATACGAAAAAAAAAAGCTTAAACAATAGGAATCATGCTTATTCCATTTCAGGATTATTGTATAGAAAAAAAACCTGCCCATTGGTAGTCTAAGTATGAAATTTCATGACCATGTGCAATCGTGAACGCTCGGCCAATTCCGTCATTCTTCGGGATCCCGCCTCGTGTGTATCACGGCGCTTCGGTATGTTCAAAATATTGACATTCTGTTAGCCGGAAGGCAACGGCACAGACAATAGTGCACTGTTGCTATGTAAACAATGGCCGCTAGCCACACGTGTTGATGTATAATTTGCGTTGAGTGTTTGTTTTTACAATGCAGATGAAGGTTTTATCACTGCTTTCATGTAAATAAACTATTGATGGAGCAATCGGCTGAATAACATTGCAACATTTGGATGATAACTTTGATTTTGAATGCAAATTTGTTTTGGCGGGTTTGGCGGGAATCTAAGGCGCGATGACGTAACCAATAAGGAAACCTGTGTATTACATTCGAGTAATGCTGCGAAGCAGTGTACGAGATGTTGCGAATGGATCCTGTGTATACTACTTCATGAACTTACATGAACTATCCTGAGTTCAAATTGTTAACGGACAGACGGATGTGTTTTTTAGTGTCGGGTCACTGCGACATTGACTTTTGACATAGTGACCTTAATACCAAAAGAGATATACTTTTGTTTCATGGACAATCTATGTATGAAGTTCCATGATACTAGGTTGAAAGATACTCGAGTTACAGTGCGGAAACTGTTTTCTTATGTCGGGTCACCCTGACCTTGACCTTTTACCTAATGACCTCAAAAGCAGTTGTGATCATGTTTTTCCCATGGGCAATCTATTAAGTGTCATGATCCGGTGTATAATACTTTATGAGTTATCATGTAAAATTCAACTTGTTATTCTTACGGATGGCGGGAGGTGTACAGTACTGGTTCTACCCAGGAAAAGTGGGTGGTCTGCCTCCACCACAAAAAATCGACCGTCATATATAACCGTGCATGCGTTGAAAATGACGTAAAACACCATACAAACAAAACAAAGAAAGTTAACGGAGGGACGGACGGACAGCGTCATACCATAATACGTCCCGTTATTGAAACGGGCGTATAAAATAAGAAGGCAGTCTGTTTGGAATGTAGTTATGTGATGAAGCACTAACCCTATCACACGATGAAGCATAGTCGTTAAACTGGCATTGTTGGTCAATGCTATATATTTCTCCTGGAAGTCGCAAGTCTCGGCTATTGTATTCAGACTCATCGAAGTTGTTCACTGTCATGCAATGGCCAGTACCGAGGCTGAAATAATAAGAATATGCGAACTGCACAAACACATTCAACGCAATGTTGGAAACAACGTTACAAAAAATGACACTTAGCAAACTACATACAAAAAAAATTACCCTTAGCAAATTACATACAAAAATTACACTCAGCAAATTACATACACAAATTACACTCAGCAAATTACGTACTAGTAGTATCTATTCACCGCCTTGTCATGTTGACGCCTCATAAGATTGATTGTGCAAAATGCCAATTTCAAACCTCATTGAACTTTGGAAAAGTTGCAACCTTTTTTGCAAATAATGAAATACAATATATTAAAAAAAAGAAGATAAGTTGGTGTGTTTTTGGGGAAGAAAGATATCACGTACCCATCTATATAGGTCCTGAACGCCTCCACGCTACATAATGAGAAGGTCCACTGAGCAGCGGCGTAAGTCGAGTTCACAGTAGACCGGATAACAGACGTCATGATATTGCTCGCTTCTGGTGGACAGCTCAGAACTGTGCCAGTGGTATTAACGTCATGGTTTGCGGACAGACTGTGACCAAGCTCGTGCGCTGCTATCGTGCTCCGTCTGTCCCCGTCGTCCTCGACAATGGACTTACTTCTGAACTTGCAGATCTGAGAAAGGTAAGCCTGACCCGCAATGCCTTTCGATGTGACAACATCGTTAGAGATATATGCAAAGTCCTTTCTGTGAATCAGATATTTGATATTTACTTATCGTTAAAGTCAAATAAACATTTACGATTATATTTTTACCCGAATTTTGGAAATATATTGGGTGGGTTAGAATATTTTTTTTCTTTCTTCAGTTTTTAAAACTGAAAAAATAAATCCTATTTATGAAATCGGTCAATCTATGTGGTACATTAAAGGGACGCACGCCAATCTTGAAGTATAGTTCGAACATTAAAACAAGCTTAGTTTATCAGTCTAGATATGATTTTGACTTTAAAACGGCTTGCATATATTAAATTAAATCAACAGTTTGGAGTTTCATATTGTCTTTTTCATTCCACCATATGGTTAAACATATTACTGGTGAAATATAATCAACAATTAGAAATATGAGAAAACAATCTGCTATGAACTATTCAAATGATGATTAATAATCATTTTCCAGAAAGAAAATCAATATTGCTGTGTGTCTTTTAAGAGTTTGAGCTGAGTATTGGCAGATTGTATGAAAGTCTGCACATATAACAGGATGTTTACACATCGGTCACCTGACAATAACGATTACAATTCGCTTACTGTTGTCTGATTGGCTAATATTATATCGAGCAATTGTCATTAGCCAAGCAATAGCCAACCGATTAGTAAACATCCGGCAGTCTGTGCACTCTCATACAATCTGCCAATTTCTAAGTCGATAGAGCATATTTAGATAAACCAATGTTGCAGAAACGAAGAATTATGTATGTTTGACCCAACCGCTGAGTGAAATATACGCACGGAACAGTAAAAAGATAAATAATAGCAAAAACACCGCAAATTCAGCTTTACATAGTGAATACCACGCCATAATCAGGTATTTATATTTACCTAATGAATGCCATCTTAAAAAGTTGCCCCGACTACAAATCAGTAGTATTATTAATTACTGGTCCTTTGAGATCATCAAGCCCTCTCTGTGTGGCTTTAAAGTAGAATATTGTTTAAGCCGGTGCTAGGACGCGTGATAAGTTTTGCACTACTGTATACATTACCTCTCATGAACAGGCTCAATAAAACCGAGTCTGCTACTTATATGTCTTGTTTGTGTTTGTTGCTTCTAAAGGATACCCTCTTCAGTATATATTATAATATGTACACATAAATTCAGTTTTACATAGTGAATGCCACACCATTACATGTGCATAAAGTCAGATTACCTAATGAATACCACCACTTACTCGTTTACAGAAAATCAGAATTACCTTGTGAATGCCATCTCGTGATCATTTACAGGAAGATCCGACTTGCTGTCGACCCATTCAGAAAATGCCGATAGTGCAGTGTTGGCATTCAAATACGTCACATCGTCGATAACTGATTCATGATCAGTTGACCATTGGGCGTCTGAGTTTTGCTGTTGAAAGAATGATTAATTATTGCTGATACAAGATGAAATAATCGACAGTCTCAGGGTGATACGAAAAATATGTCACGAGAACACGTTGTAATTCTGTTAAAAAACGAGTTCGAAGACTGTTGATTATTCTATTTATTGTATACCTATCAGTGATTTTTTAAGGATATCTCATTGAAAATACTCTCCTCCATCCAACTCGCGCCCCCCACGCAAGGTGCCCTCGCGTATGAATACATTTGGCAGATTTCAAAATGAGCCGTTAGAATTTGCTGGTTGAAAGCAATAGCAATCTACAGTACCATTAAATACAAATATGGTAAAAAAGTGATATCGTCACACCATTGACGATATAGAAAAATGATATAGTTACTAGTGTGATAGGTATATAATAAAATGAAATAGTTGTTTGCTAAGTATAATACTATGTTGTGTATTTGTCAGTATACTTTTACATTTATTTAACAAGTATTAAAATTAACATCTGGTTCTCGATTTATTAATCAAGTATCATTTTAAGCATACAATTAAATTATAATTAAATAAAAGATAATTCAATTCGTAGTTTTCAATTTAATCACATTATTGGAGCCATATGATCAACAATTGGTCTTGAACTTGCTGCTGCTAATAATGCTGATGATGAGGAGGAGGAGGATGTTAAGGACACATTATACAGAGGTGACCATTTGATCTAAGTGATAAACTAAGCTTAAATATAATCAATCAATCAACGCGTCAATCAATCAGTCAGTAAATTAATTAATCAATCAATCAATCAATCAATCAATCAATCAATCAATCAATCAATCAACCAATCAATCAATCAATCAATCAATCAATCAACCAATCAATCAACCAATCAATTATTAAATAAATGTGTTTGCATACAACTCCCAAATACTAGCTACATGTACTCCACAGGAAATACGCATATGTTGATTATTATCTTCCGTTATTATAATTAATTAATAATTAAATAATTATCATAACAGAGGTAATAATCAAAAGATGCAATGTTTTGTGGTATACTCCAAAACAATATAAAGAGCCATATGCTTACCTTTGCAATCACGACCCCAGCGAGGTAAATACGGATATCTAGAGAATTGGACTTATCGACCATACCGACACTGATATAGTGCAAATCAATCTGAAAGGATATCAAGAGAACTGATTACTAAAACGATATCAAGAGAAATGATTACTAAAAGGATATTAAGAGAACTGATTACTAAAATGATATCAAGAGAAATGATTACTTAAAGGATATTAAGAGAACTGATTACTAAACGGATATCAAGAGAACTGATTACTAAACGGATATCCAGAGAACTGATTACTAAACGGATATCAAGAGAAATGATTACTAAACGGATATCACTAAAAGGATATCAAGAGAAATGATTAGAGACATCTAGACCATACTGACTCTTTTGGTGCAGCACGTGTCACGTTAACAACTATCGCGACGACATAATGTCACTTAAACGTACTTTTAAACATAATAAAGCATGGAGATAACAAACATACATAGTCGGAGATCCTCATCATTCACTCTGAACATGCCTTGCATGTATTTCGACAGACTACTATGTTAAATATATTGATATTTTGTTAGCCGAAAGCCAACGCGATAGAAAATAGTACACTGTTGCTATGAAAACAATATGGCTATAAGCTACACATGTTGATGTGTGATTTCCATTGAATATTTGTAATTAAAATACATATGAAGATAAAATCAGCGCTTTCATGTAAATAAACAATGGATAGAACAATAATAAATCAAGGGCGTCGCCATGTAAGGATGAAGTTATCAATATGAATTCTGTCTAGATAGAGATACGATTCCATCAATCGTGAACGCTCGGCCAATCCAGTCATTCTTGGGGATCCCGCATCGTGTGTATCACGACGCTTCGATATGTTCAACATCTTGACATTTTGTTAGCCGGAAGGCAACGGCGCAGAAAATAGTGCACTGTTGCTATGTAAACAATATAGCCGCAAAAACACACGTGTTGATGTATAAGTTGCGTTGAATGTTGGTTTTTTTGCAATGCAGATGAAGTTTTATCACTGCTTTCATGTAAATAAACTATTGATGGAGCAATCGGCTGAATATCATTGCAAAATTTAGATGGTAATGCAAATTTGTTTTGGCGGGAATCGAAGGTGCGATGACGTAACCAATATGGAAACCTTCGAATTACATTCGAATAATGCTGCGAAGCAGTGTACGAGATGTTGCGAATGACGATTCTATGCATTGGTTGTGATGTTGCGAATGAGGAAAGTCAGTTTTGTGGGAAGGGGAATAACTCTACCATGCAGGTCAACGTTTTGTGGAAAGGAAAATTGCAATGTCACAATTGAAAAAAGCGGCTTAAGAACCTAAACGGTTACCTTGAACAACTATAAAATAACATGACCATTTGACAAATACTGTGCAAGTTATGACCCAGTTTGGGTTGCGGATTACAGTTTTGTACAAAGGTCCATTACTCTTTGAACAAATGACACAAAGAGTGTCACGACCACATGTAAAATACTTTGCAAGTTAAATCCCAAGTTTTCTTGCAGTGTCACAAAAACTGATTTCAAATCACTTCGAATGTACTTGTAATACAGAGAACGGAGAGGATAAAACGTGTGTAAACCAAGCTAGTAAAAATAAAATGTTGCTACATACCTCATTCATAAGGAGAGCATAATGCAACTGCATAGCAACCTCCGCTGCTGCTTCGGAGCCCTCTACACCGAGGAAACTAAAACAATTACATGCATACAGTAAATAATAGTATTTACATGAATACAGTAAATAATAGTATATACGTACATTTACATAGAGTAAATAATATTATTTACATACATACAGTAAATACTATTATTTACATGAATACGGTAAATAAAGCAAATACTATTATTTACATAAATACAGTAAATAATATTAAAATAATACTATTTACATGAATACAGTTAATAATAATATTTATATGAATACAGTAAATAATAGTATTTACATACAGTAAATAATAGTACTTACATAAATACAGTAAATAATAGCAAATACGTACATGTACTTAGAGTAAATAATAATATTTACATAAATACAGTAAATAATAGTAAACTAATAGTATTAACACAAATACAGTAAATAATAGTATTTACATGAATATAGTAAATAATAGTATTTACATGAATACAGTAAATAACAGTATTTACATGAATACAGTAATTATTAGTACGATGATTCCATATGGACGAATAGGTGCATCGGAACAATCAGAGTATTGATTGTGTTGGAAAAGTAACCAACTAGTAATAATGCAATAATATATATACTGATATATAATACAGACTCATATAGGCGTGATCAGATAGGCGTGATTTAACGAACATCTTGTGCAAAGTTGTTCGTTCTACCGCCGATACATGTTTCTAATACTTCCCTCTCACTCATTCTGCAACATAAAATTGTTAGCACTTGTAAACATATATGAATAAATCGCATTGCCAGAATATAAGAGCGGTAACTTACTGTTCACAAGCAAGGTTGTAAGCTATGAAGATATAAAGCCAGAGCCTGGTGAGGTATGAAGGAAGCACCTGGTGAGATATGAAGGAAGCGCCTGGTGAGATATGAAGGAAGCGCCTGGTGAGATATGAAGGAAGCACCTGGTGAGATATGAAGGAAGCGCCTGGTGAGATATGAAGGAAGCGCCTGGTGAGATATAAAGCCAGAGCCTAGTGAGATATGAAGGAAGCGCCTGGTGAGATATGAAGGAAGAGCCTGATGAGATATGAAGGAAGCGCGCCTGGTGAGATATGAAGGAAGCGCCTGGTGAGATATGAAGGAAGCGCCTGGTGAGATATGAAGGAACCCGGTCAAGCAAGATCGTAAGTTATGAAGAAAGCTCATTGTAAGAAGATGAATAAAGCAATCACTTACTGTTCATACACAGATTCGTCCGGACAAGCAAGGATTTCTACAATATTAACACCGGACAAGTCTCTCTTCGCCCTGGACCCAGTAGATGTGTGGTCTTGCTTATCATTGCCTGGACCAATACAATTACAAGTCATATTATACCATATAGTCCAAAGGTAAGACTGATTGGAGTCAATGAATTTAGTATCAATGAATGCCTATCTTTTTATAATACCCATATACAAAACCCAGACATGCCAGATGCATGTAAGTACATGTAATATGTATATTGATATTTATCTTTCTATCTTGTATGACAATAAAGATTATTAAGAAATAAGTCAACTGTCATTTTTACGAGTGTAATAGGTGTGTAATCCGGGTGAAATTAATGTGTCCAATTTAAAAAATGAAAATAAGAGTATGTTACTAAAAAGTAAACTCATATTACGCTTATTCCCATCGGCGAAAATACAAATTTACCGATTTTTTTTACTGCAAACCTTTTTTAATAATTGGACTTTACCGAATCACGTGACCGATTCAATTAAACTGAATGACTTTTTTTTTTAATCTGAACGTTGTCTGCGAGAAATTATAACTTATTAATAAACAAATAAAACGAGCAACGTACTAAAACTTTGTACTCAAAACATTTGACAAATACACTATTTTATGACGTATACTCTTATGGTACATTAGTACGTGCGAACGAACAGACGGTTGTGCCATTATTTATTATGTAAATGGGTATTAAGGGACGGGGCATAAAACGTTTCTAAGACAATGCATGCATACCTTTTTGTTGTGAAGAAGGCGGTGGAACCAAAGCGTCACCATCGTACTCGATGTTTTTCGTCTCCAGTGCTTGTACGATGTGTTCGTTTACAAGACTCCCTGTAGACGGGGTCATGTGAAACGCTTGTTTCTGGTGGTGGAACGAACCATGCTGAAGATTTGAAAGCAATCGAACTAATCGTTTAGCTATGTTAAGCGTAACACAATGGTTATGTAATGCATAACATAAAACTATCATTTCATCTGGTAAGTTAAGCATAACATAAAAACATCATTTCAATGGTAAGTTACGTTAAACGTTAAACATACACAGATCTGGTCAACGGGGATCGCCTGTAACCAGGGCAAATGAAATCTAAATAAGGTAATCCATGCAAATAATATTTTGAAAAAAAAAGGAAATAATTTTGTATATAGAATTGTGTCGTTAAACAGGGGACGTATAAGATACATATTTGCATTTTACATGAGGTTGTTTTAAATGGGGGTACATTAGGCATTTCGTGTAGTTCTTGCGGTCAAGCTTGAAATTGGCAAATGGGGAAGAGCTGCCCTGGAAACGTTTGGGTGTGGTGTGGCATCGCTGAGAATCGAAACAAGACGATATAAAATAATCATGACTACTATCGACAGAGTTTTGAATATATAACTTTTTTTATATAACCCTTTTGAGACGTAAACACTAGTATATTATTTTAAGAATACGCCAATTATAGCAGTCACTTACCAGTTTACACGATTCGGGGTCATCTGTACAGGTCACAAGCATGGCACTTCCGGTGTTAACGTCCTGATATAATGCATAGTTCTGAAAATACAAGATCTGACAGTAGGATTTAAAGCGTTCACCAACATAGAAGGTTGTGAAACACTCATCAACATAGACGGTTGTGAAACGCTCATCAACACAGACGGTTGTGAAACGCTCATCAACATAGAAGGTTGTGAAACGCTCATCAACACAGACGGTTGTGAAACGCTCATCAACACAGACGGTTGTGAAACGCTCATCAACACAGACGTTTGTGAAACGCTCATCAACACAGACGTTTGTGAAACGGTCATCAACATAGAAGGTTGTGGAACGCTCATCAACACAGACGGTTGTGAAACGCTCATCAACACAGACGGTGGTGAAACGCTCTTCAGCACAGGCGGTTGAGAAATGCGCATCAACACAGAATGTTGTAAAACGCTCATCAACACAGAATGTTGTGAAATGCTCATCAACGTAGTAGGTTGACACTAGAATGCATTCATAGCGACTCTGTGTTATGTGCCAACACACTATTCTTATTATTACATAGTTTAACTCTTTTATGTGGCTAGTGAAATACATTATAATAAAAACGCTTTACAAGAATTAAATCGACTGCAACATTAAACGTTGAATGATTGGTTGAATGGCGTTTTATGTCATTTTCAGCATATTTAGGCTACAGATATATATATATATATACGTATATGCCGTGTACATGGCACACATGATATGCGAACAATCGTAAACAAGTTTTGATATGACCATTGTGAAATTATAGCTAAAAGAGTAAAAATTATAGTTTCTGATGACGTATTTTTTATTTCGATCTGTGTGGCTATAACAAAAATTAAGATCAGTACACGGACTTCGGTAACAGCTCTCGTATATGACGGTCGATTATTTAGTGGTGGAGGTATACCACTCACATATCCTGGGTAGACCAGTACGGTGTACCTCCCGACATCAGTAAGGAGTTGCGAAACGAGAAGACATATAGTAGCGAAAGATATATGAAGAGAAATAAGGAATGAACATCATCACTGCCACTTGAGCCGCCAATAGTATATACAATAAAAGAAAATACGATACCACCCCACCCCCACCACCCCCAAACACACACACACACACACACACACACACACACACACACACACATCCCACCCCAACCCCGCTCCCTATTATCTATGTAGCACGTGCTATATATAGATAATAGTGTGTGGAGGGTATCACATTTTTTTATTATTTTTATAATATTTGCGGCTCAAGTGCCAGTGAACATCACATACGTTGTTTTGCATGTCTTTCTTAGTGATCGTCTCGTGTACAGTGACGTATACTGGTGGGTTTGCGCTTATTCTTGTGTTTTTCTGCAGGTTAAGGGTGACTTGTTTTCCTTCGATGTTGAATGCAAACTGTAGATGGTCGGGAAACCGCTGGTCATTCTGGTCAGTCGACCGGCGCTCTCTCGACGGCATAATTTCGTGGTAATAAGGTGTCACTAGATCTGAAAAATATTGATGAACAATTGCTTTTCTTCTGCACGAATTTGTCTTCATGACTTATTTGGTTTGTCTTCATGACTTATTTGGTTTGTCTTCATGACTTATTCGTTCACTAATAAGTGTATTGTTCCAACTGCTGTGGCTTTTGAATGAGTATTTGATTGGTATGGCGTCTGCCCCTTAACCCCTCACCCGCGCCCCACGAAATACCCACTAATCCATCCCTCTTCTAATACTTTTTTTAAAAACGCAACATTAAATGAAGAAAAAAATGCATTTGTGGGGACCCCGTCCCATATTGAAAACCACTATCTACGTATGCTTGCATTAAATACTGTCTTGTGTCGGCATTCTGACTCTGTATAAGAGTAAGCAGTATTCATAATGAAATAAACACTTACATTTATGCCCAGCTACAGACTGTGTGACAGGTAGGCTGTATACCCCAGCGGCCAATATTATCGCTCCCAGTATTATCCTCATTTTGTACCGAGCGTTTATTATGCACCGGACAGTTTAATTATGGCGAGTTATTTCCTTCTTGATGATTTCTGTAATCAGAATAAAAGAATAATAAACATAATGTACATGTGGCTGGTAAAAGGATTAGCCTGAAATAAATAGTTACGGTGACTTAACAACTTTTCGTGTTTATTTTTATTTTGTTTGTACTTCTCAGTGATTTAGTGGGCTCAATGTGCTTATTGACTATGACAATTATCAAAACATATTTTACAGAATGGGTTTGTTGTTAAAGGGACGCACGGCAATCTTGATTGCTTTTTAAATTCCTGACGTTAATTTTGTCTTCCTTTCTTGCGTAATTTATATACAGTTCCTTTTAAAAAATATAAGTTATACATTAAAAAAACTGGTTAAAAGCAAATTGTGTTTGCATATTATTAATTGTTGATTATATAGTTATGTAGAAGAAATAAAAATACATATTTGCAAAGCTTTAAAGCTAAAACAGCATTAGATTAATAGATTGAGTTGTAATGTTAATGCCTATTAATTAATTACTATCTTCATTTTAAATAAAAACAAATCAAAAGAATTAAAGGTTTCCTCCTTAAAGGGACACACATGGCACTATTGAAGTACGATCCAGTATCAAAAGTATCAAAAGTATTGCCTCTATTTTATTAATCCAGAATCCTAAATAATACTATATCTGCATTTGCTTAGTACTGGTTCTACCCATGAAGACATTGACGTGATTACAAATAAGTTCAGAGGGCTTTCGTTACAATTGATGTAAAAATAAATTTAAACTAAATAATACTTCATATGACCTTAATGCATAATGTGATTTAATATTAACTATTTTATAACAACAACAACAACAACAACAACAACAACAACAACAACAACAACAACAACAACAAAACCGACTTGCCTATCCTAAACACATTTTCATTAACATATACTCGGTAAAAAAAAGTTTTGGACCAGGGTATATAAAGTCATATAAAAATAAAACTAGTGGATAAAATTTAAGTATCTTTTTTTAGTAACCAAGGTCTACCCTACCCGGTTAATTTGGTACCAGAAACATTAAATTGCAAGCAATATTTGATTTTAAAAACATATTGCGAACGCACAAAGGGTCTGTAAAAAAATATAATTTATACATAATAAAATTGTTAAAAGCAAATTGTGTTTGCATATTATTAATTGTTGATTATATAATTATGTAGAAGAAATAAAAACAAAACTTAAATTTTATTACTTTTTAATTAAATATTTTTCGCAAAGCTTTAAAGCTAAAACAACATTGAATTAATATATTGAGTTGTAATGTTAATGCCTATTAATTAATTATTATCTTCATTTTAAATAAAAACAAATCAAAAGAATTAAAGGTTTCCTCATTAAAGGGACACATGGCACTATTGAAGTAAGATCCAGTATCAAAAGTATTGCCTCTATTTTATTAATCCAGAATCCTTCAGGTCTCACACCTCTATTATCTCCCCTGAAAGCTCACGGACCTAGAGACAAAAGGAAAACGGAAAATAATTCTATTTTTTCTCAATTTTAGGCAATTTTTAATTTGAAAAATAGGCTTTTCTTTGCTTTAGCATACATCTGCAGTGTAAAAGACAGATGATACAGAAAATCCCATGTTGATATGAGGTTTCATTCAAATTTCAGAATTGTTTGACCGAAGCACCACATATTCAGCTAGATAGTGTATGAATTTTGTATTTTCCATAGGGTTCACAAAACATGAGCGAGGAAAAAAACCAACCTGGCTCACTTATATATTTTATTGTTTTAAATTACTGGTCTTGGCTATACTGAAGATATTAAACCAACAACAATGTCTGCTGCCCTGCTTTGAAGCTCAGATGTTGGAAAAGGCTGTACAGTAACCCTATGGGAAAATTAATTGTGGTGTGAGACCGAAGAGTAGCTAATTTTTCATCATAGTCCCACAGACGTCTTTTTTTTAAAGCCCGTTATACACCTTGATTCAATTGATTTGTGTTTTAGTTTCAAAGTAATGATTTGTCAGACAATTTCAACTAGTTGTTGGTACAGATGAAGAATGTTTTTGGCACATATTGTGTCCAGTATATGCCCATATCAGGTATTTGATATAAATCTCATAATAACATTTTCGAGCAATTTGTGTGCATGTATGTATACTTTTTTGACAGCTGTGTAATCATGACAACTCATGTGATAAATAAAAACATGATGTTTTCTGGTGTATACATGTGCATTGTGTCAGAAGCCACATGTTTCTGTAAGGAAATATCACAGAGACAGCAGATATCTAATTTGATATATCTGATATCTCCCATATTGTTGATGTCTCAAATTTAAAGTTGTCAACAACTCATCTTTGTATGCCATACTGGACAGTGATCACATAAGTGATTGTTGTTGCTGCTGCTGTTGTTGTTGTTGTTGTTGTTGTATCTTCCAACTATCAAGTTTCTGTTGGTGTTCTCCATATTTATTACAGAGACAAATAATGTTGCTGTTCTGTTTAGGTGGAATTTCTCATTATTGTATTTCTGTTATCTAGTCGAAATAGGTGCATTTCTTGATTTTTTATTTTTTTACCGAAACAGTTACAGTTACAGCTTCAATTATTTTTTATTCTTTATGGGGTATTTATGTATTGTGTTGCATTTCCTGAAAGCAGGTGACACAAATCATGTTTGGGGAAATTTTCATGCAGATTGAGAGAAAAATGGCAGATATATTACAGAAATACTACATTTGGTGGCATTTCTTGTGTATTTTTATGTTAAAGGCACATTACCGCCAAAATTCAAGTGATACTCAGAATTTCATATCTTTTCATATACTCAGACCTAAGCTTATTTGGGTGTAAATTTGACATGTAGAATTTAAATGCATAGCTATTGACTGGTATACTTTAGACTTTTATCTTGTTACCATGGATACAGAAAGAAATGATATTTTTTCTATTAAAATGTCAGCAGTTGATCATTGAATACATATGTTTGATACCATGATATGAACTGATATTATTTTAATCATAATTATAAGATAGCAGATGACAAAAGGGGATTGTGGTAAAAATCTCATGAAGATTGAGGCACAAATGGTGTAGTTATCACACAAATGCTACATATTATGAAAACATGTTTTGGACTTTTATTTCACAGCGGGAACTTGTCGAATCCACGCGTTACTCTCAATCACATAATCCTGAATCAATTCACTTGTAAATATGATAGAAGCATGCTTATGGTCTTATTTTATAGGTACTGCACATAGCTACTAAATGTTATGTTATGGATGATGTTGCTAAAAATATTTACTCTCTTCAGGTCTCACACCTCTATTATCTCCCCTGAAAGCTCACGGACCTAGAGACAAAAGGAAAACAGAAAATAATTCTATTTTTTCTCAATTTTAGGCAATTTTTAATTTGAAAAATAGGCTTTTCTTTGCTTTAGCATACATCTGCAGTGTAAAAGACAGATGATACAGAAAATCCCATGTTGATATGAGGTTTCATTCAAATTTCAGAATTGTTTGACCGAAGCACCACATATTCAGCTAGATAGTGTATGAATTTTGTATTTTCCATAGGGTTCACAAAACATGAGCGAGGAAAAAAACCAACCTGGCTAACTTATATATTTTATTGTTTTAAATTACTGGTCTTGGCTATACTGAAGATATTAAACCAACAACAATGTCTGCTGCCCTGCTTTGAAGCTCAGATGTTGGAAAAGGCTGTACAGTAACCCTATGGGAAAATTAATTGTGGTGTGAGACCTGAATAATACTGTATCTGCATTTGCTTAGTACTGGTTCTACCCATGAAGTCATTGACGGCGATTAAAAATAAGTTCAGAGGGCTTTCGTTACAACTGATGTAAAAATAAATAAAATTAAACTAAATAATACTTCATATGACCTTAATGCATAATTTGATTTAATATTTAACTATTTTATAACAACAACAACAACAACAACAAAACCGAGCGTCAAGCTTGCCTATCCTAACAAATTTTCATTAACGTAGTTAAATCAGACAGCTCATATGGCCTATTGTTTGGGGCGCTAGTTTCAGCCAAAGGTTTTTTGGACTTTTCAGACCAAATTCATCTACTACCTAAATAAGTTGTATATCAGTGAAACAGACATTTTTAGTGGTAAATAAAAATATCTTACTTTTCAAAATCGGTTGAAAAATTAAAAAAACAACATTTGGCTGAAACAAGCGCCCCGAACAATAGTATAGTGAAACTGAAACACATTATTATGGTTGTATTAGTATTTGGATTGACACTCAAAATTACATCCGTCCAGTCCATTTAAAATCTTTAATATACATACAACTAAACTATTAACTTAATGTTTAAGAAACTGCAAATTTTCAATGTTTAGGTGTTAACGTTAACGTTTAACTTGCCTACAAAATAACACTTCAATATTAATCAGAATAAGTTAAAAACAAATATAAAATCTGTTAGAATGTGTTAAGGTTGGACTTGCCTGTTAGATCCTTGTTTTGACAGCTTGTGAACATGTAACGATCGCGAAGAGCAGCTCGAAGTTTGGTAAGTGTTCGAAATTGTCATCGCTTTATAAGCATTTACAGTTCCACGCTTCCTTTGTTTATCGTAAATAATCACATAAGTCATTTGAAAATCGTGACCAAACCCGTTTTAAAAACAACATGCTTTGGGGAAAACATACGACTGACAATACAAACAATAAATGGCTGTTCCGCGTACGCGTCTTAGCTGTATAGAGTAAGCTTCTGTTTATTTACGATTACCCATTAAACCTATAAGACCATTTTGATCCATTAAACCCGTTTTAATGGGACACCTTTAGCAGTCATTTAAACATCTATATCCGTAGTGATAGAGTGTCCGCCTCGCATTCGGAAGGTCGTGTGTTCAGTCACCGGTCAGGTCACACCGAAGAATGACGTTTAGCAGATAAAAGGTATGTTAATGTAATGAAACTGGATGGAGTATCAACTACATGTGTCAACGGCGCTGTATTCCAGTGTGGCAGCACTATACAGTTGAGCATTGAGCTCACAGCTACACGTAGACACCGTCGTGATATATATGACTGATGCAGTTTTAACTCTCCGCAAATGATAATGCAGTGTTACAAATTGAAAAAAAAAGGCGAAGCAGTGTTACCAAACATGATAATGCAATGTTACTCATTTAGAAATGTCGATGCTGTGTTACCAATCAAAAATGAAAAATGCGATGTTACGCATTTAGAAATGGTGAGTTATATACCTACATGTCCAAAATTGATTATAGCGGAATGAAAACTTAATGACCAAGTTCTTGGTTTAGAGAGGTTTTAATTTAATAACATGTACGCGTAATAGGTAATACAACCTATACGTCAATACGTGCGTAATTTACAAATCAGATTATACGGATATTTCGGACAGATTTTGTGCCGATAATCTGGTCGCTTAGTCAGTGGACAGTGAAAGAGCCTCAAGGGACTTTGGTTGGACTAAGCCTGTATTGTCTTGTCCTTTGCAAATTTTAAATACGCGGTAGTTAAGTGTATATTACTATATTTAAGGTTATTATGCAATAAATGAAATATCTGTCTTAAATTTATTGCGTTTAAAAAAAGTCAGTTTAGGCAATTCATTTGTGCTATTCAGCTGTACATTTAATTGGAAAAAACCCAATCTACTTCGATATCTTGGACCATATACGCATCATGCGAATTATATTTAAGATGTACAGTAAGTATACAACAAATAGCACATTCTACGATTATTAAAGAATTTTCCAAATCACTAGTCATTCTGATATCTTTAACCAAAGGTCCACATGTAGAATCAAACTTCTTAAGGGCGACACGACAATCTGTAGGTAGTTATCTATCATTAAAATTAGCACATGGATTTACTAATCCAGGGTCCGTATTCATAAAGCTTCTTAAGTCAAAATGTATCAATTTTTTAAACAACTTTTTCTATCGTTTTAAGACATCTTCTTTATCTTTTTAATAATGCTATGGATTATTTAAATCCACAGCTAAACATCTCGGGGCTTTATATTTCAAGTATCAACCCAGTAAACATTTATCTTAAAATAGATGCTCTGTAGTGTCGCTAAGAAGTTAATAAGTATAACATTTTAAATTTGACCTAAGTAATATATTCTTAAGTTGCTTTATGAATACGGGCCCAGTGCCTTTTTGACTTTAATTCTGCTTGCATATAATGGAATTTGCCGTTTATCGACATAAATCCTTTTATTGTAGTGCGCGTGTTAATTTACATGAGTTTGTGGTCACCCTGACTGCATATATTGTGGCCCTCCTGTTTTTTTGTTATTTTTACGATTTAGTAATGTGTACCCTACACCGTATATTCAGGTTATAATAGCGTAAATGAGTCTCCATTGCCCTTCCATAGTAAAGTTAGAATGTTGACAACCTGTTAAAAACTCAAACCTCGTTAGAATTCTGGGAAACTTACTTTATCATGCAAATATACAAGGAAAATAGGGGGTTTAATACCTTCTAAGAAACATTTCTTCAGTTGTATACTAACACCGGGTCAAAGGTCAACACTATTTTTACCCCTTGCAATTTCATACCCTGTCTACTTTCACTTCTCAAATTTATATCAAAAACTGTCAAAAACATGATGAGCTGCATTTTCAAATATCAACAACATGTTCAGAATACAGTTACAGCCAAACAATAACAGGAAACTGCACTAAAAAAAGTTTTTAAAGAAAAAAAGATTAGCACTCTTTAATACAGAACTACTTTCGACCTGCACCAGGCGAGCACATCCTGTTGATTTAGTGTAATTAGACCTTCAGCCTTTTTCAATGGCGTCGAGTAGGCAGATGGGTGTATATTAATACGGGAGATTAAAATCAAAATTATAGCATTTATCTCGGTCATTTATAAACAATAATTAAGTGTATACCTGTGTCGTTATTTTATGTAAATTTGTAATTAACGTATGACCGATGTAGGATTAATGTAGATTTTCATTCAGTGAACAGCTAGTGCAGGTCTATGACAGGTTCTATTAAAATAGTTATCGATTGTCGAATTTCAACACTCGTTTAGTTTGTTCAGTTCATAGGTTGTTATTAATTATGATTGCTTTAACATTTAAGTCAAGGTATGGCTGTATTGCATCATCAGATTTCAACGCGGCATGGTGGACAAATGATTGCTGTTGTCGTGAATTGGAGTGGAGTTGACGGCTGAGCTAGATCTATATCATCAAGAAAACAAGCAAAGATTTACGCAAGCGTAAAATAGCTGCCGAGAGGAAATAGCATATATCTGGGTAGGGACTGGAAACGAAGTTTAACATAATAACATATTAAGTCACGGGTGTTAAAACAATATTGAAAAAAAATAATGTTGACGTAAACACGCCACGACCGTTTTTTTCCCTTACCAGACACATTCTTTCCGAGTTTTACCATCAGTTGTTCCTACCAAACATTTTGAATGAAGGTGGGCGACCTCGCTTCTTTCTGTTCAAATACCTTGATTTGCCTTAGATACTGATTACAATTCAACTTTGGAGCACGACGGGCTAGAAGTACACATCGGCACAGAAATACAGGTGTTCACATGTTAGGGATGCGTGTGCGTTAGAGTAGATAAACGTCTCACTGCTACCATGTGTAATTATATGATTGCGTTATCAAAGTGAAAAACTCAAAGAAACTGTTCATTGCTACCTTACCATTACATGTGCAATTATGAAAACCATATAGGCAGCGAATAAACCCATCGACTAGTGTATAACACGGCAGTATTTACGAGAATACCGCATTATAAATTGGTATTATTCCATAAAAAGGTATTATTCCATTAAAATACAGATTTGCACTTATTCCATTCCAATACTTGCGGTTTCATTCAGTTTCACTTACGGTTTCATTATGCTCCGTAAAAAATCCCGGACGTGAAGATCGCGGAAATATTGCCGCATTCTACACTTTAGTAGACTACTCTACGAAAACGTCATTTGAGGCAATAAAACGGCCGGCTTTGAACATTGAAAAATATGTGTTTATACCATTCAAGTTTTTTAGACGGGTTCCCAAGGAATTGAAGTTGTAATGTATGCTTATTGTCGGCTGATTCACAGTCTGTGAAGGCAGCTAAATAACTCATCATCTTTGTACAAGGGAGTATACCGTTTATTTATCAATAACCTTTTAGTGCTTATATTCATTAATAGACCAGCAAGTGATGACCGAATAATGTATGTGAATGTCATTCGGGGATCAGTTTATAATTACATCACTGTCTGAATTATGCGGGCATGAACTCACGGATCACGGAGCAGTCGATCGCGGAGCAGTCGACTGCTCCAAACTGCTAAGGGGAATTGCTCAGTGAAGCATTCTAATCAGGCGTCTGCTAAGACAATCTAAATATCTCCTGGTATATATTACGGACAGATATGCTGATTGGGTCATTGGCGTGTCGGAAGCTGCGGAGGCGTGCCAGGGGTGCATTTGTGCATAGAAAAAGAAGAAGAAAACGAATTCTTTCTTTGTTTACTTTAAATTATTAATTTACATCATTATTGCAACTTAAATTAGCTTCGTAGGTAGAACCAGTACTAAGCAGTCCCTTGCTCAAGGATAACTTGCATGGCCAAGGCGAGGATTGAACAATGGATTAAATATGACAGTGTTCAAATAGATGATGGATGCATATGAAAATAAAAAGTTTTATTTAATGTAATCTTCAAGGTGTTCATTATTTTAGCAATTTATTTCAGAAATACAGTATGCCTAAACTACAGTCACAGAGGCATAATTGCCGTAAAGCACTCCAGGGGGCCGATGACGACTCGGGATGCAGGAACTGGTTGAACCTACCAGTAAAATAGATACGGACAGCAGGAGCTGATGGTATCTCCAGAGTTCGTGAGAAGATCGTTTAACAACTGACGCCTGAGATGGCGGAGTGGCTTAACGGTGGATGGCAAGTTGTGGCTGACGGAACAGATGTTGCAGCGCTTACGGAAACAGGACTCGTTTTATACTTTATTATGGCTTTAAGTCAGTTGGGTTAATAAACAAATTAAAAATTAAAAAAAAAATGGTTTGTAAAAGTTGTTTGTAAAATAGGACTACCCGGTATGATTTTTAGTTTTACTTTTTACACCGCTTCCTGTTGTTGATGTTGTTGTCTTTAAATCTTCAACTGTTTACAAAAATTATCACCTTGTTTAAGGCACACACGGCGATTCTTGAATTGTTAAAAACGGACGACGTCCCGTTAGAGTTTCTGCATGACTTCCGTTTGGTCAATCATACTATTAATTATAAAAGAAAAAAGAAAAAAAGAAGGCATTTTGTTTTTGCATATTACCGCAGACTTAAATTATTAGGTCTGTGATATTACTAACTGTTGATTATATTGAACCAGTTATATATTTAAACATGGCATCATAATAAGAAAACATTTATGCAAGCAACTTCTAAGTCCAAATGATACTGCATTAACACATTTTGAGGCTAATTTGAACAAACAAACAAAATAACAAAAACAAAATTAATAATAATAATAAATATATATATATTGCCGTGTGTCGCTTTAATTTGTCTGATTTAGTAGAGCTATAAAAATGAGAACACTATATAAGTAAATAAAACTCTGGTGTCATTATGAGGATGATGTCAATGATAACTTGCTGCATATTATTTAAGTAGTATTAAGAAAATAATTTATATATATAATAAGCTTTTTGTCACCATGTTGTTAATGAAATGTTGAATCAAGCCATTATGTTGGCCAATTGATGTTATGGTCGTCGTTGTGCCCTATACATTTAGCTTCTGCTGCTATTATTTACTCGCCAGGGCTGATCATGAAATTGTGGTTGTTGTTGACAGTAATTGCAGTGTTTCTGCAATAGGTTCTCTTAACAAATTGCTGATAAGTATACCTCAACAGTTTTTTTTATTTCAGCTAATTTTAACTTGCTGCTGTTGACTGCCGCTGCTAATAAGACGGTTTATAAAATGTCCAGTGTTATTTGTCTAGCGATCCACTTTACACATTTATTTGTTTGTGTATAGTGATGTTTTCATTATAGTGGCTGTTGTTTTGTATACTGGTGTATTTGCAGATGCTGCTTACTTATAATTGGATACCTGTCATTTATTTTAAGCTTTATTTTATTTCATTCTCACAAACACTTTGCCTTATATTTCAGCTTGTGTCACTATCAAGTTGACTTAGGGCCAGTCAAAAGTTCCTGTCAAAAAAGTGGGTGTACCGGGCGTGATGTTATGGACAGGTCATAGAGGCCCAGTGTTGGTATTGTATGTAAAGTTCCATTTCTTACAGTTATACAAGTTGAACCTAAATCACAAAGCGACATTTCAAACATTGCGAATGTCAAATGTGTCCAGAATATTTGGTGTAGAATTCAGGAATATATCCCCAGAACTGGTTGATACATTGACAATGGTTTTATAAGTGGAGTTCCATTTTCCAAGACCTTGGAAGAATTTAGATATTTTCCAAGACCTTCGAAGAATTTAGATGTTTTTCATATGGCTTATTTCATGGCAATTCCATTGGTTCGATGAGTATTATTTATCCTGTCATTTTTACACACGGCATATCAAATGGCATCGGTATCTATTTAATGTGGGTGTGTGTGTCACGAGATAAAACTGTTCTATGCATGACTCAAATTTAAATTTTAATAAAACACTTATCACATCAATTATATAACACCTTTAAACCTCCTATTAATAACCGAATAAAGGGAGGCATTTATAAACCTAGTAAGGTGTTCTTGCAGGCACAAAATGGAAATAGTTGTTAAAACTATCCAGATGTTCATGTCGTGTGATGAGGTGTATGTGCCGGTAGAGGGTGTTTGTTATTCACGGGTTCTTAAAATACCCGTGATTGAATGTGCGTGAAGTGGTTTGTGAGTTGCCAACTTAATTCGACACTAGTTTTAGGGTTTAGCCTGGCTGGCTTAAGCCGTTTATATTGTGGCTATAGAGTTTGGATACTCACAATTTGTATGTTATATATATACCTCATCGTCAGTGGGTTTGGAACCGGTGTACATACCTTGTAACATTTGGCTGCAGTTGGCTGCTTTAAATGAGGTTGTAAATGGCATTCAGGCAGTCAAAATCAAATCGCTATAACATCTCCTTTATTTATATGATGACAAAATAGTTTTGCATTCAACCTTTAAAACGTGGGTTAGTTTACTCGAAAAGGATACATATTCCTAGTTTATAGTCAAAGAAGCATACTAGAATGTATTTGTAAATTTGGAAATGCTCTAGTACTAGTCTTCTTGAATATATAATTATTTACACAGGCGATCATTCAAAAGCTAAAGTTAATTGTAACATTGAATTTAATTAATGGTTTGCAGAGGTGTCCGCCTGCGGTTGGATACCATTATGGAACAGAATGAACATTGAAACACATTTTTCATTGAAACACAATTTTCATTCGTTTCTACCGATCATAAATTTACTTCTATGCATGGTAATGTGTATCAGTGACTGGTATGTCTATCAAAAAAAGGTGGGGTGTGTGCGGGAGGGGGTGGGGGTGGGGTGGGGGTGGAGAAAAGAAATCACTTCGTTGGGTGTCGTTATGTTTGGTTGGAATGACCTTTAGATGGTTAAGACACAGTGCAGCCTGCCCAGCCATCAATTGAACTTGTGGTCGTTAAACAGCAATGTACCGATTAATCGAATGCAACTGCCCATCCGTTACTTAGGCATCCGATTATGATGATCGTTTATGAGTCTTAATGTTAATATATAATTAAAATTGATTATCCAGGAGACAACAGTTAGGAAATACACTTGAAATGTATGAGAGCATATTATACACAAGCACAAATATCGATTAGATGTGTTATATATGTTGTTGGAAATGACATAACGTTGTCATAAGAAAGAATACATACTTAAATAGAAATTGTTCGGAGTTCAAGGTCTTAACAGGCACATGTTATGTATGCCTCATATTGTTTAACTGATTGTATCCGATAATCGACCTATTGATCATGACTAGAAGGTTAAGTCTGAAAACATGAAAGTCCATATTCTTGATGCTAATTTGTGAAGCTTAGGAACTACTAACAGTTAATTTGTGTTTTTGCGACAAAATATGACAGGTAACTCTTAAATCTTCCTCCAAATCTTATCTTTACATTTTATATGTCTTTAATACTTTATTTCATTTATTATCATGCGATGTCTGGTGCATCGAAACATCACTTCATAAGAGTGGTTTCTGATATGCATTAATAGTTACTTTTATTTACTTGATTCAGTTTAGTCCAGTTACTGAGACTTGTGTCCTGTTTTACTTTCTCTGCCGGTAATATCAACTTCGGTTGGGCTGCATATTTCATGTTTCAAACACCATTGAACTTTCTTCCAGTGGGCTATCAAGCATCCAGGTTCAGCAGAACTAATATTGCTATTTCCTTTCTAATTCGGGTTCAGTTAGTGATTGGGTACATTTGTCACACAAGCAACACTTTGTTTCTGTATAGAGTGACACAAGGATTGCAATATTGTTGTTTAGAAGAAAGTCGCCTTTAGTGTTGGAAACTGGTCCATGGCATTATTTAAATAATTACAAAATCGGTTGTGAAGTCATGTTTTTGGCATATATAACCTCTATATTCGTTTATCTGCTTATCCTTCCTAAATATAAAATGCTAATCATAATCCCAGCTGGGGTTCTATGTAAAAAACATATTTCAGTTACTGTTATTATAGCTGACCAATTTTATCCCAGCTGTGGTACTATTTGAATGATATGGCAGCATTGTGTTTAACCAGTTTGGGTTAAAAGCCATTTTATGTTTTTGTGGTAAAACCCGCATTTGGGTTCCTGATAATGTAATAGCTGACCATATTTGGGTCATTTGATGATTTGTGTTGACCATATTTGGGTCATTTGTTTAATGTTTTAGTTGTTGGGGAGACAAATCTCTTCGATTGTGAAGTGCGTCAGCCATACTTCCATTTGAGGATTTATTACTATTCACTGCGGTGCCCTGCTTCCCCCATTTAAAGTGAATAAAAACTGTACTCTGTTAACTCTGGGTTCGGATGTTCACCAAGCCAGATATTTAAAATTTAGTTGCTTTCCTTCAAATGTTCTCGTAAAATAATTACTACACACTGCTGTGACCGCGACATACTGCCACATGCCACTAGTGGAGACATGGACACATTTTTAGGGAGGTCGCGGACCCACTATTTTCTAAAACTATAATTGACCGTGAGTGCGTGCGTTTTTCAGAAACACTCCATAAAAAAGCGACTTGGTTCGACTCGGAATGCGTTGAAGCTAAGCGTATTTACTTATCAGCGTTATCAAAATATAATTATTGTAAATCAGTAGTGCATAGAATTGAATTACATGAGAACAAACTACGTTATAAGGTTTTGATACAGAAAAAGCGGCGCGCCTATGAGTTGAAGAAAATGCGCGATATTGGAAATTTGAGACATGCTAAACCAAAGGAATTTTGGAAATTATTTTGTCGTAAAAAGAAGGGTACGCATGGAAATATTTCCTTAGAGACGTTTTATAAATATTTTTCCGAATTATCGCAGGATATATCGTCACTTCACAATGATGAGGCCGAAACTTTTTGTGAGGAACACGATTTTAATGATTTAAATTGCAATTTTGATGAACTGGACAGAGAAATTACTATCTCTGAAATAATAACGACGGTTAATTCTCTCAAAAAAAACAAGGCTTTTGCGGGTGACTGCTTGATAAATGAATACTTTATCGAAGCGATAGACATTATTTCTCCGCATCTCACATATTTATTTAATGGGGTATTTAACTCGGGTTATTTTTTCAGATAAATGGTCTGAAGGCATTATCATTCCGCTATTCAAGAAAAATGACCCAGACGACGTAAATAATTATCGAGCCATAACATTAGTTAGCTGCTTATCAAAATATTTTACAGGTATTTTAAATAAAAGAATTAGCATGTGGTGTGATGAAAGCAATATTGTATCTGATGCTCAGTTCGGTTTTAGACAAGGTCGCTCTACCATTGATGCCATATTTGTTTTGAATTGTATTATACAGAAATTACTGAATGAAAATAAGCGGTTATATTGTACGTTTGAGGACCTTAAGAAGGCTTTCGACAGTATATATAGAAATGGCCTTTGGTAAATTTTTAAGAATTATACGCGACATGTATGACAAAGTGAAATCTTGTGTACGACATTGTAATAATTTTTCTGAGTTTTTCGAATGTGCAATAGGTCTCAAACAAGGGGAGGTAATCTCTCCAATAATGTTTTCGCTGTTTGTAGAAGACATGGAATTGTTCTTACAAGACAGTAATAAATCTGGACTTACAATAGACGATATAACTTTAATTCATTTACTTTTTGCAGATGATATGGTTTTGTTTGGAAAATCACCGTCTGAGTTACAAGAACGTTTAAATGTGTTGAAAGAATATTGCGACAAATGGGGATTAGAGGTTAACGTGGAAAAGACAAAAGTTATGGCTTTTAGAAAACGGTGTAATCTTTTAGTTAATGAGACATGGGTTTATAATGGAAATAATTTAGAAGTTGTTAATGATTTTAACTACCTCGGAACTGTTTTTAATTATACGGGTTCATACAATTTAAATCAATGACCTTATCAGGTAAAGGATTAAAAGCTTTGAATATATTAATTGCACATGTAAAAAATACAATTTTAAACCAAAAACGTTTTGCCAATTATTTGATGCGTTCGTTGGTTCTATATTAAGCTATGGAGCAGAAATTTGGGGTTTTACAAAGTCAAAGGAGATCGAAAGAATACATTTGAAATTTTGTAAATACTTGTTAAGGATTAAAACGTCTACTAGTAATTCCGGTATTTATGGAGAACTAGGTAGAAAAATAATAAAGTATTGAGTAAGGTGGTCGATTCAAAAAACATTTTAATATCAACTTTTTATAAAGATGCTGTGAGAGATTGTGAAAGAGGAATGAATAATTGGGCCAGCAATGTTAAAACCGTTATAACTGACTGTGGCTATAATTATGTTTGGAATGACCCAACTTGTATTAATATGAAATCTTTTCATTTGTTGATTAAACAAAATTTAATAGATTGTTTTTGTTCAAAAATGGAACACTGATGTTGAAAATAATCGAGTTTTATGTTTGTATAGACATTTTAAAACCTCAAAAATATGAAGTGTATCTAGATATATTGCCGTTGAAATTAAGAACTGCCATGTCGAGGATAAGATTATCCTCCCACAGACTTAGAATTGAAACTGGCAGATATTCACAAAATAGAATTTGTCCTTTGTACGAACAATTACGTAAACTATATGTTAAACAATATTATAACAGACATCCAAGTGTTTTTAAATTTAGTCAGCTGATGCAATCTTCAAGCCAGCAAGAGCTTGTTAGATTATCTAGGTTTGTTAGGGAAGCATTTATTATTCGCAATACTGCAATGTATAATGAGTAAAAAATATATGTTCATCCTCATTGGACACGAGAAGTAAACTATTAAAACTTAAAATAGTAACATGAAACTATGTAATAGGAATAGTTAAATCATTATAACAGGGTAAATACGTGATCCAGAGTGAATGTGTGAGACATATTGGGCGTCAGAGTGAATGGGTGAGTTGTATGAGTGTATAGTATGTATGATTGTGTGTTTGTACTTTTTCATTGTTTAATGTAAAAATTGCATTGACCTGTCACATATTAACAAATGTAATATGTATTTATATGACGAGAAACATTTGTTTAAGTCATATATAAAGTATATGTTCTGTTCTGTCTGTTCTGTTCTGCTAAAACTGCTTTAATGTGTATTATAAATCGATACACAATTATACATTTTTCAGAATAACGTTAATGAAGTTGCATAATTTTATTAAATCTGTCTTTTTATTTGTGCTCATAAGTTGTTGAAATTTTAATATATTTGGACGTGTATAATAATACGGTATTAAGTACTTTTTCCTTTGTTCTATACAATTATTACAGGTCAGAATGTAGTGAAATTCGTCTCCTATATCTTGAGTGTTACATACTATGCAAACTCTTTTGTTTAATGATTTGCCGTTCCATCTACATGTTTCGACTGGAAGTCTGTGGTTTCTTGTACGGAATTTTATAAATTGCCTGCATTGATAAGTAGGTAAAATGAATATATATTTACATATTCCAAGGTTTGATTTAAAAGATCTGTAAATGTTACTTGAGGATGATATATCAACTGTTGATATCCATTTTTGTATATAAATGTCTTTAAGTTTTTGGTTTGCTGATTTAACCAGCCAGTTTGCGTTTGTGAAAAAAAATTGCGAGTACCATATTCCCGAAAAACCTAATGTACAAAGTATGTTTTATATATCATTTATTCATGTTGACTTTATCTGTTTTGCGGCTGTTAATGCTAGGACGACAGAATATGTTATAGAGAATAACTTATTGTCGTCACAATCTCGAATAAGTTTTGACCAAAATGATATAATTCGTGTTTGTATATCGACATGTAGTGGTATAACCCAAAGTTCACCATATATCATTGAGGAAGTTGTTGTATAGCAGTGTTATATTATGACGCTGGGTACGAGTCAAATTAAATTCAGTATTGTACTCAACACTGTTAAATGACCTCTTTATTTCACACCTCACTAATTTAACCAAACAGTGTACATTTGAATTCCAACTTGGTATGTCTATTTTTAATTGAACACAGTAAATCAATACATTTTTCAGCATTTATTTACTGTGCAAAATATCATTTAAAAAACACACATACAGTATCAAAGCAGTAATGTTTTGAACAATTCAACTCATATAAAGTCGTGAGGTAAATAATGAATGACTCGTTGATTTTTAATGTTAGTGTTATCTTCTCCTAGTACAAAAATGAAATATGGATTGTTTGGACTCCACATCTAATCACATATTACATATACGGAATATGGATTTTTTGGACTCCACATTTTTTGTTTTGAGTACAATAGTGGAAATATGGGATTATCACATGGGTAAACAGACAGAAAGGGATTGGTTAGACTTATACAGGTGTGAAATAATAAATATTATCTAATGGTTGTGTGTGTGTGGAAATTGGAATTCGGAATTTAGAATTCGGAATTCGGAATTATGAAGTGAAATAAAAGTTAGTCAAATGGGCCGTCGTAGATACGAGTACAATTATAATGTTATGCTAAGTTAATACATCATGGTGGACATGAAAGAACTTATTGAATTATATTTCAATATAGGTTTATCTTATAAAGTACGGAGCCCCGCAGGTGACATTTAGAAACAATAATTTAAAGCGTTCCCACGCTCTAGTACAGCGTGCAAACGCTCTAGTAGAGCGTGCGAACGCTGTAGTACAACGTGCGAACGCTCTAGCTACAGCGTCCTGGGGTTTCCAATGTACAATACCCAATATTTAAAAGATTTACATAATTCGGAATTGGAATTCGGTGAAATAAAGTTAGTCAAATGGGCCGTCGTAGATACGAGTACAATTATAATGTTATGCTAAGTTAATACATCATGGTGGACATGAAAGAAATTATTGAATTATATTTCAATATAGGTTTGTCTTATAAAGTACGGAGCCCCGCAGGTGACATTCAGAAAAAATAATTTAAAGCGTTCCCGCGCTCTACTACAGCGTGCGAACGCTCTAGTAGAGCGTGCGAACACTGTAGTACAACGTGCGAACGCTCTAGCTACAGCGTGCGCTGTAGTAGAGCGTTCGCACGCTCTAGTAGATCGTACGCACGCTGTAGCTAGAGCGTTCGCACGCTGTAGCTAGAGCGTTCGCACGCTGCTCTAGTAGCCGTAAACTGATAATGGCATTGTGTTCAAATGCAAGAATACTCAATATGTCTTTATAAGACAAACCTATATTGAAATATAATTCAATAACTTCTTTCATATCCACCATGATGTAATAACTTAGCATAACAGTATAACTGCACTCGTATCTACGACGGCCCATTTGACTACCTTTTATTTCTCTTCATAATTCCTAATTCCTAATTCTGAATTCCGAATTCTGAATTCCGAATTCCGAATTATGTAAATCTTTTAAATATTGGGTATTGCACATTGGAAACCCCAGGGGTCGTCGGTTCAAATCTCACAGGAGGTATTTTTTTTTTCTTGTTATGCCCCGCGAAGGGAAGGGGTGCATAAAGTAGTCACACTGTCAGTCAGTCCGTCCGTCCGTCAGTGCGTTCGTTTGTACTACCTTGTCTTGTATTTGAGACCTATACCTTAAAAAAAACCATTAAACTGTACTCACGGGCTGACGCGTCGCCTTCGCCGCCACCGCCGATGCCGGAAAAATGATTTAAAGGAAAACATTTCACGACGTACGGACGGACACTGGTCACCCTTTGTATCTCACTCTCAGCAATCAACGGCGGGGGCATAATACTTATCAATTTACTAATATAGTTATTATAATAGTTAACCAGACAGAATAATCCCAAAACTGGAGCGTCGAATTTAGAGTACTCATAATTCATTTTACGCATATGTAATCACGAGTATTTTAAGAACCCTTGAATGATCTATACTTTTAATCGACAAATATACCTCAATATGTGACCTGAACACCTTGATAGTTTGATAAACGGTTTTGTAGTGACTCGGCAAATATACCTCAATATGTGACCTGAACACCTGGATAGTTTGATAAACGGTTTTGTAGTGACTTTTGCCGTTATTGGCTTTGTTTTTTTGTGTACATCTATGTATCGTTTGGTGTTGTCTGATTTTAAAACACCAATATGGATACATTTAATTTAAATCATGGTCTAATATTTTCATTTTTATATACAGATTAAGGATGAAGTCCGAGTAAACCCCCTTTATTTTCACCTACTGAATATCTCGGCCTACCGGAAGTTGACCAGATGTGAAAGTTATGAATACACCCCATTCATCCACTTGAAATACTTGTTATGATTTAGCAACAAAAAAACTAGTCGAGTTGTCGAGATTTCCAGACTAAATATGTTTATAAACCCCCAACCCCATTTGACTCCGTTTCTTGTATATGCAGATTTAATATGAATACGAAGCACATTACGAGGGTTTTCATTTGTATTTGGATTGACATTAATTGCATCTAGTCCCTTTAAAATGTCGATACCGAAAATAGAACAAAACTGAAAAACGAAACAGGCAAACGCGTTAAGTAATGCTTTCTTATGTTATTATAGTACTGCATGTTATGTGGTAACATAATTTCAATATGTTTTTAAATGTATTAAAAAGGTAACGACTTTCATGCTCGTCTAAGGACAATTCTTGTTTTTAGCCACATGCTATATTAAAAACAAGGCACTTAATGTTTATATTCTGAAATTTCATTTTGAAACTTTGAATTCGTTTGTCTTTTTAAAAACTAACACAATATTATTAAAACAGTAACACAAGAGGGCCTGTATCGCTCTACTTGCTGTACATATTTGACCCTAGGGTCACCATTTGAATCAACTCTGAAAAGTACCATAACCTTATGGTAAATACATACTGTAGTTTCAGAGAAGATTTATTTAGTTTTTTCCATATAAGTCTATGTAAAACACGTGACCCCTGGGGCGGACCAAGATTATTTGATAGAGGACCATAAGCTTATGGTAAATGTTAAATATGAAACCTTAGGCACTTGTAGATTCAGAAAATATTATGTTTAAGCCCATGTGAAACATAAGACCACTGGGACAGGCAAATTTTCAACCCAATGTCACCATTTGAACAAACTTGGTAGAGGACCATCAGCTGATTGTAAATACAAAATATTAAACCTTTAGCTCTTGTAGTTTCAGAAAATACTATTTTAAAGTGTTTCCCTATATACAAGATGTGACCTGTGGGGCGGGTCCAAATTGGACCCCGAGGTCACCATTTGAATAAACTAGGTAGAGGACCATAAGCTTATGGTAAATGCGAAATATTAAATCTTTGGCTCTTGTAGTTTCAGAAGAGATGATTTTTTAAAGTGTTTCCCTATACAAATCTATGAAAAACATGTGACCCTGTGGCGGAGCCAAATAAAACCCCAGGGTCACCATTTGAACAAACTTCGTAGAGAACCATAAGCTTATGGTAAATGCAAAATATTTAGCTTCTGGCTCTTGTAGATTTGATAAAGACGGTTTTTTAAAGTTTTTCCCTATACAAGTCTATGTAAAACATGTGACCCCTGGGGTGCACCAAATTGGACACCTGAGTCACTATTTGAACAAACTTCGTAGAGGACCAACCATAAGCTTATGATAAATGCAAAATATTAAAATTCTGGCTCGTGTAGTTTCAGAGAAGAAGAGATTTTAAGTTTCAATGTTTTCCTATATAAATCTATGTAAAACATGTGACTTCTGTGGCGGGGCCAAATTGGACCCCATGGTCGCCAGTTGAGCAAACATCGTAAAGGGCCATAAGATTATAATAAATGCAAAATATTCAACTTCTGACTCTTGTAGTTTCAGAGAGGAAGGTTTTGTTTTTTTAAATTCTATATAAGTCTATGTAAAACATGTAATATCTAGGGGCGAGGCCAAATTGAACCCCAGAAAACCATAAACTTATAGTAAATGCAAAATATTAAACCTCTGACTCTTGCAGTTCCAGAGAAGAATAGTTTTTAAGTTTCAAGGATTTTCTATGCAAATCAATGTAAAACATGTGATCCCTGGGGCTAGTCCAAACTGGACCCTAGGGTCACCATTTGAACAAATTAGATACAGGACCATAATTTTATGGCAAATGCAAAAGTTGTGTTTCATTATATATGTAAAACTTGTGACCCATGGGGCGGGACCAAATTGGACCTCAGGGTCACCATTTGAACAAATCCGTTAGAGGACCATAAGCTTATGGTAAATGCAAAATTTTAAACCTTTGGCTCTTGTAGTTTCAGAAAAGACGACTTTTTAAAAAAATATCGCCATATGTCTGTATGTCAAAGATGTGACCCCTGGGGCAGTAAATCAAGGGTCATAACTCTAGTGATACTGGTCCGAGTTGGCTGGTTTTCTCATTCAATAAAGACACTGACAACGTTTGGTAAAGATCAAATGCAAAATAAAGATGCTAGTGTTCACAATGCTGAATAATGCATTTTCCCGTAATTCAAGGGGCCATAACTCTGGTGTTACAACTCCGATATAGCTGTTTTTCCAACTTGTCCAAATTTTCATCAATATCAACAATCTGTACACGTTTTGTAAAGATCAAATACAAAATGAAGGTGCTAAATTGTTCACAAGGCTTAATATGGTATTTTTCTGCAAAACAAGGATCATAACTCGTGTTATTAATCCGATCAGGCTGGTTTGCAAACTTGCCCGAGCTGTCATTGATATAAAGACACTGGCAACGTTTCGTAAAGATCCGATTAATAATGAAGTCCCTATTGCGCTAACAAGGCAAAAGTTAACGGACGCCGACGGACGGCGACGGACGACGGACAACTCGTCATCCCATAAAAGGTCAGCAGAGCTAACAACGTACGATACGTGTGTTTGTATTCCTAAGCCTCGCCAAGCCGACGTTGAGTTTCAATATATTCTGGAATAGTGTGTACGTGCGTGCTTTATGGTGCACCAAATTGTACGTGGAATCTGGTTTTCACGGCGGTAAAACATCTCCCCGTGCTTGCAATCAGAACTTTATTCATTCCGATCTTTGGAAATCGCTGAGCCCGATATTTACAGATATCGGTGGTACATTCTCAAATACGTTTGGTTTCTTATTTCAATTTCGAATAGGTGGTTCCACTACTCCAGCCTTTAAATGTTATGAGTATTGTTTAATCGCCCTTAGGATATGTTGCCTGTTTTTTAATTGAGTATTTTGACTTACCTGTGATACGCAAACTTCATGACCTCTGCGCTCAGCTAAATTCCATTTTGTTTAATTCGCTCATTGTTTTCTCGTTTATGGCACCGCGTTTTATTAGCAAATGGGACCATACGCCGCTGGCCATGGAATGGTGTGAAAATACCGCTTTGAAGGTACCATGTTCACCGTCATATGCATACCATCTTCAGGATGGCTCAAATTTCTGTACTACTGGCATTTTAAATATTGACTTCTGATCAACCACTATCGCTAATGAACAGACTCTCAAACTGAGACTGCAATATTTGTTTATTTATCGTCTTCGGCGATATCCAAATTTATCCTTTCATACTTTTTAGGTACCATTAGAATGACTTGGAGGAGGAAACGCCAAGTATTTCGAAAAATTACCTGTCAGGCCTGTCCGCTAATGGCTGAAGAACTTTCGTTAGATTAACTAATTTCATAGATATTTCCATCACTGACAAACCCTTTGAAAGCATGAAGAAAACACACATTTCCCAGCTCAGTCTATTTACAAATTCCATTGTTTCTAAATTGTGTGGCATCCTCACTGAATATTGACATGCATTTCCACCGAAGGTAATATTTTCAAATACAAAAGCTATATTATACTATATTTGAATACAATTCAATGATACTATCTGAGCATGAGTTTTGTACTTATGGTTTTTCCAAACAGAAATTAATATGTGCTGATCTCTGCATGGAAACTTTCACTACTGTATAACATCACAAGGCAGAACTTGTGTCAAACTATATTTAGCGATGCACAGCCTATAGTGCTAAAACTAAATTGAAATGAATGCCGTTCCACATTATAGAATATTTAGAGCCACATTATGAAGAGGCGAAGGATACAAGTACTGAAAAAATCCCAGTGAACAGATTCAAGGCTATGTGCTTCAGCCGCCATTAACAATATAATTAAATGATTAACAAGAATATGCAGGACATTATTTTTAAACGATATCTGCGAAAAAAGTAGCAATATGGTTTAATTTACCTGCTTTACAGAAATTATAATTTCGTTCTTATTTCAATATAAAGGAAGAACATTTTAAAAATGTAAAACTTTGGTTCGTAATTTCATTATAATGACAAGGTTAATGTTTTTG
This sequence comes from Cyrtodaria siliqua, assembly GCA_037043455.1. Classification (NCBI taxonomy): domain Eukaryota; kingdom Metazoa; phylum Mollusca; class Bivalvia; order Adapedonta; family Hiatellidae; genus Cyrtodaria; species Cyrtodaria siliqua. Next base: position 291,218 of record JAWPHD010001655.1, read on the forward strand.
CTTTTTTTATCACTCGAAACCCACAATAGTTATTTAATAAAGTTCTTGATAATAATCTTATTTTTAATGCGAACTATGTTGTTTTATATAAATAGGAGATAACTCTGATACATACTTTGAATCACATGTAAGTGAAAAACAAAAACACCTTCGGTCATACCAAAGTTGTCAAATACTTCACATTATAAAATAAATATTCAGTTTCTTTAAGCTAGAGATGAAAAAGACCGTGCTAAACTTATTTATTTTTTCAGTAGATAAATCCGAAACGCCTGTCCTACTTTTATTAACGAATCGAAAGCGAACATACCTCTACCAAGTGATCTCTTTCACTAACGCAAACGGTTATTTGATTCCTCCTCCGGTACTTTCTGAGATTATCCCTCCCAAAATGTACAGGATTATACGACTATCCCTCCCAAAATGTACAGGATTATACGATTAGCCTTCCCAAAATGTACAGGATTATACGACTATCCCTCCCAAAATGAACTGGATTATACGATTAGCCTTCCCAAAATGTACAAGATTATACGATTAGCCTTCCCAAAATGTACAGGATTATACGATTAGCCTTCCCAAAATGTACAGGATTATACATAGTTTTTCCATTCCAAGATTTTGGTAGGGTTAATCTCAGAAAGTACTGGATGATGCAAATAACGTTTTACGGCGGTAAATAAATACAGTAAAGGAATCCCGCTGAAGAAAATAACACAAGCAAGAGTAGAAAGTAGCAGATTCGGTAGTATTTAATCAGTTTACTGCCAAGTCAATGAGTACTTGCTGTGTGGCTTTCCAGGCTTTTGTTTATTTATATTCATATATACATGATCATTTGTGTGCTATACTTATATTGCCTATCAAAGCTGCGTTGGTTGTAAAATAATATAACATGGAAAGGATATCTTTATTTACACTCTCCCGTTTTATTGAGATTACAATAGGGTAAGAGTGAGGTGCACCCTAGAACCTGGTTTAAATCTCCAGCCGCCTTTTTGGCTACTCGCCGTTCGAAGGCGATAGCCCTATTGTCAACCCTTTTATGTTTGTAGTGTCGTATCTTGCCCTTTATGCGTCTTTTTAGTTATTATTTCTGTGCGTGTTTTGGGTTGACTGTGGTCCTTGCATGCTTCATTTCCTATTCGACTTTTAGATGTAATTTTATGAGAGGTAATAATGCATCATCACTCACGCCCCTTTGGCTTCATATGTTTTCTACTTAAGGTTGCAGTGCACTAAATGCTTTCGCATAGGCCACAATGCAAGCATTTCCGAAGATAAAACAAATATATATATATAAATTCCAAAATATGTGTCTTATGTTCAAGGTAAGTCCAAGTCCAGTGTGCTAAAAGTTAAAATCAGCATGTTTCCCCTAGATAACTTTCCATGGGGCCATATTTGTTTACATGCATAACCGCAGTAAATATTTAGCTGTTCCTGAGTGGGAGGTTAATGTCACAATTTCATGTTTATAAAATAAATTTGGTAAAATTAAATGCTCTCATTTTAATAAATGTTATTAATTAATTAACAATTCTGAAAATGTAGTTTAAAGAATTTATCTGGAATATTTTAATTTGTGTGACCTTTCACTTCTGGCTAAGGTCACCCCTGGAAAAGGGCGTGGCCATGCTATTTAGAATACCGCAACCGTAAAAGCCATATTGATTTGGCTCGATGATCCCAAAGGAGCATGAAGTAATAACACTACTTTTTCGTACAGAGAGGAGATTAAACAATTAATCATAATTAAACAAAATATGCATTACATGGTCCGAGTATTAACTTTCATACCCCATCCAACTCCTTCTGCAAGAAGCGAAAACGGGTATGGCTGGGGTATGAAATACATAGATCGTACAAATCGATAAACACCGCCCACCATTGTCCCAGCTCAATTTTGGCCACACGCATTACCATGTGTTCTATTGTATAAAATATTTGTTTGTGGGACAGCATGTTCTTTATGTAACGGGGTAAATACCTCAGGTGATTTTAATTGGCCAGCTGGCATGGTCAGATATATGTTTGATTGACAGAGCGGATCCGGCTTAAAAAGTGTGTATATTGTAAAATTAAAACATTTGATAGGTAATTTTAAACAGGTTATCACCTTTTTTTTTAGTAACAAAATGTTTTTAAACGTGTTTTTTGTCGAAATATCTGTTTTAAAATCCTGCTACCCATCCATTAATGGAATTAGGGCGGGATCACGTAATGGAATTCACCGATTCCTTTCCGAACGGTACGAACTGCAATGCATGCGGGACGCCATTTCAGGTACTAACAAACTGACGTTATCTATGCTTCAAAATTACGAGGCCTTGAAACACGTTTGTTTGGTAAGCCAAGGTTTCATTGTGTTTTCTCCTCCGAGCACGTTAAAGAACCATAGGAATCTATTCGCTAATAAGAGGAGGGCACGGTTCCCGGATTCCTATGTATCCTTCCTCTCCCTGGGTCGGCCCTAAATAACATATAATGTGTTGATGAGCCGTTAAACAATATTCATACATATATTCATTATGTTTTCAGGTGATTATGTAAACTGACATAAAAGGAAGTGACATTGTAGTTCATCTAATAAGATGTAGTTCTTATTTCATTCGAGATGGTGAACAACACTCGATTTGTTTCGTTTATAATCTACCCTAGTTTTGTAAACTTCATAGGTTTTAATTTGAAATTAGTGTTCTCTTTAGTTACAAAAATCGTAATGTTCAGTGACTTGGATTTTGCACATTACGTGGTCCTATTATTATAGTTCATACCCCATCCAACAAGGAAGAGAAAATGGGGGTGCCTGGGGTATGAAATAAAACTTTAATTTCGGCTTAAAAAGTTTGCATATTGTAAAATTAAAACATTTAATAGGTAATTTGAACAGGTTATCACATTTTTTTTCAGTAAAAAATGTTTTAAACGTGTTTTAGTGTTGAAATATCCGTTATAAAATCCTGCTAATATAACCTTTCACATCGCTTAATGGAATTACGGCGGGACCACGTAATGATGAAACAGTTTATTGTTAGAGAGGACAACAGTTCATTTGTTTCACTCCTGCTTGATGAGTAACGAACATTTCGAGAAACAGTTTGAATTTACTAAAAACCATTTATCTAGAGAATTAGGTAATAATGTATACTGTTTCATGATTGTGACGTCACAACAAGTGTATTATATAGGTTTGATACGGATAGAATATGATCATGATGTTTATATTATTAAAACGTTGATACAATGTATAATAGAGCGTGCGAACGCTGTAGTAGAGCGTGCGAACGCTTTAAATTATTTTTTCTGCATGTAACCTGCGGGGCTACGTACAATAATGCTTTATATGCCCAGTTAAGGAGTTATATATTCCATTTAGGGTCATATGGAACTATGACGTCATAGTTTTCAAAATGGCGGCTCCCATATCCATTTTAGTACAATCTTCAAATGGTCATATCTGTTTTGTTTATCATCCGATTTTGATAATTCTTTCACCTTTTTACAAGTTTTCCAGAGCTCTAAATAAAAGAAATGTTTGGCTGTGTCGTTACATTCCCTTTAAAAGGCAAACAAATAAAAATAAAATGTAATATTGATATATATTTCTTTATAATGTGTTTTCTGTACTAGTATATGCAATTATGTCTTATTAATTTAAGGTTTCAAGGACTGAACCGGGCGACAAATAGGCGCAGATTAGGCCTATCGTCCCACTTAGCAGCCGCGACGTACATACAGTGTACTATGTGGCCGAGAATTAATTTTTTCTACAAATTTAAGAGGATAGTTGTGTTTCCGGGAAACAACGAAGATAGCATGGATTTGTATAACTGTTTGTAATAGTGATGTTAACTGCTGGCAATAAATTAAGAGATAACCATGCTAAGATTTTCAATCTGGGACGGTATGTGCGTGGTTTTAAAGGCTGAAATTTCGATTTTTCGGCGACGCGATAGCGGAGCCTTAAAACGTAATTTCAGACCGTAAAACCAACACATACCGTTACAGATTGAAAATCTTAGCATGGTTATCTCAATTATAATGCTTTTCTATTTAAATGCCAGAAATATATAGTAAAATCTTATATACACACTTGTTTTTCTATAAAAACTCCAATTCATCGATAACGGCATTTTGTTAACGTCATCCAATGACGTCGCTTGTTACAACGTGACGTCGCTTGTTACAACGTTATGTGATATCACGTACTTTTCAGACGGGCATACGCAAATATGAGCAAATGGAGTTACGCGTTACATTATAGCTGCATTAGAACAAACATAACATCTAGAATAAGTCAAGAGGATCACATCATAGTCTGTGCTAGTGTATATGATCACAGACCTAATAAATTATATTGGGTCTGTGCTGTGCTATTATCAATACATTCACATCTACTTTAGCATTTCTGAGTGTCGATTTACTGCATTTCATAAATAAAGATATAAGAATAAATGTTATCGCAAATTAATGTAGATTTATCGTTCATTTTAAACAAAAGAATATTCTAGTAATAACACTATTTCCATATAAATGTTGTGATACTCACTGAGTGAAGAAGCATTATACATGTTTGGAGCCTTTTTTTCAAGAGCGTTAAAATTATTTACATACGTACTATTAAACCTGTATTCATATGGAACTTGTAATAGTGAAATTTTGGAAAATGTTTTTTTTTTCATCTTTGATTTTTGCAACGAAAATTTGATAGATTTGTAAAGATATACTTTTCTCACCATTATACAAAGGTACACAATAGTACAATAAGTGCATTCATCATATATCATGTACAGTTGTGGTTTAAATACCTGAATTCCAATCGGAAAAGTTAAAATTCCAATTGGAATTTAATAATCCGAGTAGCTATTGGAAAGTCGGAATATATCCAATTGCAATTATAACATTGTCTTTTTCTTTTTGTTTTTTCTTACTTTACTAAATTTCAATTGGCATATATGAAATCTACGAAAATTGTCGTAAAATGAAGTTATAATTCTTACCGAAATTTGATATGGATCTTGTTCTTGGCAATTTCATATTTCGCGATAAAAATAAATAAATTACAATACAAGAAAATGCGAACTGTTCGTAATCTTAAATAATATTTTTGACGTTGTACTGCACCGACACACATATTAGTTTTATTTTTAAAAAATATATAGAATTTTATTACCATGAATGTTTTAATTCGCGATTTCTATCGTCCGCATAAACAATGATTCGGCCTTCATTTGCACGTGTATTTTACTAGTGTATTATTACGAATATATCATGGATTTATTATACTTCCAGACGGGGAGTTATATGATAAACATTGTATCAACGTTTTAATAATATTAACATCATGATCATATTCTATCCGTATCAAACCTATATAATACACTTGTTGTGACGTCACAATCATGAAACAGTAGACATTATTACCTAATTTTCTAGATAAATGTTTTTTAGTAAATTCAAACTGTTTCTCGAAATGTTCGTTACTCATCAAGCAGGAGTGAAACAAATGAACTGTTGTCCTCTCTAACAATAAACTGTTTCATCATTACGTGGTCCCGCCGTAATTCCATTAAGCGATGTGAAAGGTTATATTAGCAGGATTTTATAACGGATATTTCAACACTAAAACACGTTTAAAACATTTTTTACTGAAAAAAAATGTGATAACCTGTTCAAATTACCTATTAAATGTTTTAATTTTACAATATGCAAACTTTTTAAGCCGAAATTAAAGTTTTATTTCATACCCCAGGCACCCCCATTTTCTCTTCCGGGTTGAATGGGGTATGAACTATAATACTAGGACCACGTAATGTGCAAAATCCAAGTCACTGAACATTACGATTTTTGTAACTAAAGAGAACACTAATTTCAAATTAAAACCTATGAAGTTTACAAAACTAGGGTAGATTATAAACGAAACAAATCGAGTGTTGTTCACCATCTCGAATGAAATAAGAACAACATCTTATTAGATGAACTACAATGTCACCTCCTTTTATGTCAGTTTACATAATCACCTGAAAACATAATGAATATATGTATGAATATTGTTTAACGGCTCATCAACACATTATATGTTATTTAGGGCCGAACCAGAGAGAGGGGAAGGATACATAGGAATCCGGGAACCGTGCCCTCCTCTTATTAGCGAATAGATTCCTATGGTTCTTTAACGTGCTCGGAGGAGAAAACACAATGAAACCTTGGCTTACCAAACAAACGTATTTCAAGGCCTCGTAATTTTGAAGCATAGATAACGTCAGTTTGTTAGTACCTGAAATGGCGTCCCGCATGCATTGCAGTTCGTACCGTTCGGAAAGGAATCGGTGAATTCCATTACGTGATCCCGCCCTAATTCCATTAATGGATGGGTAGCAGGATTTTAAAACAGATATTTCGACAAAAAACACGTTTAAAAACATTTTGTTACTAAAAAAAAAGGTGATAACCTGTTTAAAATTACCTATCAAATGTTTTAATTTTACAATATACAAACTTTTTAAGCCGGATCCGCTCTGTCAATCAAACATATATCTGACCATGCCAGCTGGCCAATTAAAATCACCTGAGGTATTAACCCCGTTACATAAAGAACATGCTGTCCCACAAACAAATATTTTATACAATAGAACACATGGTAATGTGTGTGGCCAAAATTGAGCTGGGACAATGGTGGGCGGTGTTTATCGATTTGTACGATCTATGTATTTCATACCCCAGCCATACCCGTTTTCGCTTCTTGCAGAAGGAGTTGGATGGGGTATGAAAGTTAATACTCGGACCATGTAATGCATATTTTGTTTAATTATGATTAATTGTTTAATCTCCTCTCTGTACGAAAAAGTAGTGTTATTACTTCATGCTCCTTTGGGATCATCGAGCCCAGTCAATATGGCTTTTACGGTTGCGGTATTCTAAATAGCATGGCCACGCCCTTTTCCAGGAGTGACCTTAGCCAGAAGTGAATTTTACCAAATTTATTTTATAAACATGAAATTGTGACATTAACCCCCCACTCAGGAACAGCTAAATATTTACTGCGGTTATGCATGTAAACAAATATGGCCCCATGGAAAGTTATCTAGGGGAAACATACTGATTTTTAACTTTTAGCACACTGGACTTGGATCTTCGGAAATGCTTGCATTGTGGCCTATGCGAAAGCATTTAGTGCACTGCAACCTTAAGTAGAAAAAATATGAAGCCAAAGGGGCGTGAGTGATGATGCATTATTACCTCTCATAAAATTACATCTAAAAGTCGAATAGGAAATGAAGCATGCAAGGACCACAGTCAACCCAAAACACGCACAGAAATAATAACTAAAAAGACGCATAAAGGGCAAGATACGACACTACAAACATAAAAGGGTTGACAATAGGGCTATCGCCTTCGAACGGCGAGTAGCCAAAAAGGCGGCTGGAGATTTAAACCAGGTTCTAGGGTGCACCTCACTCTTACCCTATTGTAATCTCAATAAAACGGGAGAGTGTAAATAAAGATATCCTTTCCATGTTATATTATTTTACAACCAACGCAGCTTTGATAGGCAATATAAGTATAGCACACAAATGATCATGTATATATGAATATAAATAAACAAAAGCCTGGAAAGCCACACAGCAAGTACTCATTGACTTGGCAGTAAACTGATTAAATACTACCGAATCTGCTACTTTCTACTCTTGCTTGTGTTATTTTCTTCAGCAGGATTCCTTTACTGTATTTATTTACCGCCGTAAAACGTTATTTGCATCATCCAGTACTTTCTGAGATTAACCCTGCCAAAATCTTGGAATGGAAAAACTATGTATAATCCTGTACATTTTGGGAAGGCTAATCGTATAATCCTGTACATTTTGGGAAGGCTAATCGTATAATCTTGTACATTTTGGGAAGGCTAATCGTATAATCCAGTTCATTTTGGGAGGGATAGTCGTATAATCCTGTACATTTTGGGAAGGCTAATCGTATAATCCTGTACATTTTGGGAGGGATAGTCGTATAATCCTGTACATTTTGGGAGGGATAATCTCAGAAAGTACCGGAGGAGGAATCAAATAACCGTTTGCGTTAGTGAAAGAGATCACTTGGTAGAGGTATGTTCGCTTTCGATTCGTTAATAAAAGTCGGACAGGCGTTTCGGATTTATCTACTGAAAAAATAAATAAGTTTAGCACGGTCTTTTTCATCTCTAGCTTAAAGAAACTGAATATTTATTTTATAATGTGAAGTATTTGACAACTTTGGTATGACCGAAGGTGTTTTTGTTTTTCACTTACATGTGATTCAAAGTATGTATCAGAGTTATCTCCTATTTATATAAAACAACATAGTTCGCATTAAAAATAAGATTATTATCAAGAACAGGGTTAAACTTTATTAAATAACTATTGTGGGTTTCGAGTGATAAAAAAAAGCAAAAACAGCTGACATTAACCTTGTCATTATAATGAAATTACGAACCAAAGTTTTACATTTTTAAAATGTTCTTCCTTTATATTGAAATAAGAACGAAATTATAATTTATTGTAAAGCAGGTAAATTAAACCATATTGCTACTTTTTTCACAGATATCGTTTAAAAATAATGTCCTGCATATTCTTGTTAATTATGTTAATTATATTTTTAATGGCGGCTGAAGCACATATCCTTGAAACTGTTCACTGGGATTTTTTCAGTATGTGTATCCTTCGCCTCTTCATAATGTGGCTCTAAATATTCTATAATGTGAAACGGCATTCATTTCAATTTAGTTTTAGCACTATAGGCTGTGCATCGCTAAATATAGTTTGACACAAGTTCCGCCTTGTGATGTTATACGGAAGTGAAAGTTCCCATGCAGAGATCAGCACATATTAAATTCTGTTTGGAAAAAACATCAGTACAAAACTCATGTTCAGATAGTATCATTGAATTGTATACACATATAGTTCGCTTTTGTATTTGAAAATATTATCTTCGGTGGAAATTCATGTCAATATTCAGTGAGGATGCCACACAATTTAGAAACAATGGAATTTGTAAATAGACTGAGCTGGGAAATGTGTGTTTTCTTCATGCTTTCAAAGGGTTTGTCAGTGATGGAAATATCTATGAAATTAGTTAATCTAACGAAAGTTCTTTAGCCATTAGCGGACAGGCCTGACAGGTAATTTTTCGAAATACTTGGCGTTTCCTCCAAGTTATTCTGATGGTACCTAAAAAGTATGAAAGGATACATTTGGATATCGTCGAACACGATAAATAAAAAAATATTGCAGTCTCAGTTTGAGAGTCTGTTCATTAGCGGTAGGGGTTGATCAGAAGTCAATATTTAAAATGCCAGTAGTACAGAAATTTGAGCCATACCGAAGATGGTATGCATATGACGGTGAACATGGTACCTTCAAAGCGGTATTTCCATGGTCAGCGGCGTATGGTCCCATTTGCTAATAAAACGCGGTGCCATAAACGAGAAAACAATGAGGAATTAAACAAAATGGAATTTAGCTGAGAGCAGAGGTCATGAAGTCTGCGTATAACAGGTAACAGTCAAAATACTCAATTACAAAACAGGCAACATATCCTAAGGGCGATTAAACAATACTCATAACCTTTAAAGGCTGGAGTAGTGGAACCACCTATTCGAAATTGAAGTAAGAAACCAAACGTATTTGAGAATGTACCACCGATATCTGTAAATATCGGGCTCAGCGATTTCCAAAGATCGGAATGAATAACAGTTCTGATTGCAAGCAAGGGGGACGTTTTACCGCCGTGAAAACCAGATGCCACATACAATTTGGTGCACCATAAAGCACGCACATACAACTATTCAAGAATATATTGAAACGCAACGTCGGCGTGGCGAGGCTTAGGAATACAGACACACGTATCGTACGTTGTTAGCTCTGCTGGCCTTTAATGGGATGACGAGTTGTCCGTCGTCCGTCGCCATCCGTCGTCGTCCGTTAACCTTAGCGCAATAGGGACTTCATTATTAATCGGATCTTTACGAAACCTTGTCAGTGTCTTTATATCAATGACAGCTCGGGCAAGTTTGCAAACCAGCCAGATCGGATTAGTAACACGAGTTATGGTCCTTGTTTTGCAGAAAAATACCATATTAAGCCTTGTGAACAATCTAGCACCTTCATTTTGTATTTGATCTTTACAAAACTTGTACAGATTGTTGATATTAATGAAAATTTGGACAAGTTGGAAAAACAGCTATATCGGATTTGTAACAGCAGAGTTATGGCCCCTTGAATTACGGGAAAATGCATTATTCAGCCTTGTGAACACTAGCATCTTTATTTTGCATTTGATCTTTACCAAACGTTGTCAGTGTCTTTATTGAATGAGAAAACCAGCCAACTCGGACCAGTATCACTAGAGTTATGACCCTTGATTTACTGCCCCAGGGGTCACATCTTTGACATACAGACATATGGGGATTTTCTTTTAAAAAGTCGTCTTTTCTGAAACTACAAGAGCCAAAGGTTTAACATTTTGCATTTACCATAAGCTTATGGTCCTCTGTTCAAATGGTTACCCTGAGGTCCAATTTGGTCCCACCCCATGGGTCACAAGTTTTACATATATAATGAAACACCTAACTTTTGTATTTACCATAAAATTATGGTCCTCTATCTAATTTGTTCAAATGGTGACCCTAGGGTCCAGTTTGGACTAGCCCCAGGGATCACATGTTTTACATTAATTTACATAGAAAATCCTTGAAACTTAAAAACTATTCTTCTCTGGAACTGAAAGAGCCAGAGGTTTAATATTTTGCATTTACCATAAGTTTATGGTCCTCTGGGGTTCAATTTGGCCTCGCACCTAGATGTCACATGTTTTACATAGACTTATATAGAATTTAAAAAACAAAACCTTCCTCTCTGAAACTACAAGCGTCAGAAGTTGAATATTTTGCATTTATTATAATCTTATGGCCCTTTACGATGTTTGCTCAAATGGCGACCCTGGGATCCAATTTGGCCCCGCCCCAGAGGTTACATGTTTTACATAGATTTATATAGGAAAACATTGAAACTTAAAATCTCTTCTTCTCTGAAACTACACGAGCCAGAATTTTAATATTTTGCATTTATCATAAGCTTATGGTTGGTCCTCTACGAAGTTTGTTCAAATAGTGACTCAGGTGTCCAATTTGGTGCGTCCCAGGAGTCACATGTTTTACATAGACTTGTATTGGGAAAAACTTAAAAAAACGTCTTTATCAAATCTTCCAAATCCAGAAGTTAAATATTTTGCATTTATCATTAGCTTATGGTTCTCTACCAAGTCTGTTCAAATGGTGACCCTGGGGTTTCATTTGGCTCCGCCACAGGGTCACATGTTTTTCATAGATTTGTACAGGGAAACACTTTAAAAAATCATCTCTTCTGAAACTACTAGAGCCAAAGTTTTAATATTTCGCATTTACCATAAGCTTATGGTCTTCTACCTAGTTTATTCAAATGGTGACCTCGGGGTCCAATTTGGCCCCGCCCCACGGGTCACATCTTGTATAGGGAAACACTTTAAAAATAGTATTTTCTGAAACTACAAGAGCTAAAGGTTTAATATTTTATATTTACAATCAGCTGATGGTCCTCTACCAAGTTTGTTCAAATGGTGACATTGGGGTGACAATTTGCCTGTTCCCAGTGGTCTTATGATTCACATGGACTTAAAAAT